>CM023200.3:7060348-7358435 GCA_004115045.4 Sinella curviseta | reverse complement strand
ATTAAAGCCGTAGCACAAGAAATACAATTGAACACATTTAAAATTTGTCTAACATGGCATTGGGACGCAACAAATTTGAAGCGGGTCATTACGACGTAGCACACTAAATCAAAACTGAACCACATTTAAATTGGTATAATGTCATTGGGAACGCAAAAATTGAAGCGTGTCATTAACGACGAAGCACAAAAAATAAAATGAACCACATAAAAAATTTTTATAAATTTCAATTGGGAACGCAAAATTTGAAGCGTGTCATTAACGACGCGTAGCACAAAAATAAATTGAACACATTTAAAATTGTATAAATGTCATTGGGAACGCAAAAATTTGAAGGTGTCATTAACGACGTAGCACAATAATAAAGTGAAGCACATTTAAAATTTGTATAAATGTCATTTGGGAACGCAAAAATTTGAAGCGTGTCATTAACGACGTAGCACAATAAATAAAGTGAACCACATTTAAAATTTGTAAATGTCATTGGGAACGCAAAAATTTGAAGCGTGTCATTACGACGTAGCACAATAAATAAATGAACCACATTTAAAATTGTATAAATGTCATTTGGGAACGCAAAAAATTTGAAGCGTGTCATTAACGACGTAGCACTATAACTAAATTGAACCACATTTAAAAATTGTATAAATGTCAATAGGGACCGCATAAAATTGAAGCGTGTCATTAACGACGTAGCACAATAAATAAATTGAACCACATTTAAAATTGTATAAATGTCATTTGGGCACGCAAAATTTGAAGCGTGTCATTACGACGTAGCACAATAAATAACATGAACCACATTTAAAATTTGTATAAATGTCATTTGGGCACGCAAAAATTTGAAGCGTGTCATTAACGACGTAGCACAATAAATAAAATGAACCACATTTAAAATTTGTATAAATGTCATTTGGGAACGCAAAAATTTGAGAACTGACATTAAAGACGTAGCACAATAAATAAAATGAACCACATTTAAATTTGTATAAATGTCATTTGGGAACGCAAAAATTTGAAGCGTGTCATTAACGACGTAGCACAATAAATAAAATGAACCCCCTTTATTATAAATGTCATTTGGGAACGCAAAAATTTGAAGCGTGTCATTAACGACGTAGCACAATAAATAAAATGAACCACATTTAAAATTTGTATAAATGTCATTTGGGAACGCAAAAATTTGAAGCGTGTCATTAACGACGTAGCACAATAAATAAATGAACCACATTTAAAATTGTATAAATGTCATTTGGGAACGCAAAAATTTGAAGCGTGTCATTAACGACGTAGCACAATAAATAAATGAACCACATTAAAATTGTGTAATGTCATTTGGGAACGCAAAAATTTGAAGCGTGTCATTAACGACGTAGCACAATAAATAAATTGAACCACATTTAAAATTTGTATAAATGTCATTGGGAACGCAAAAATTTGAAGCGTGTCATTAACGACGTAGCACAATAAATAAATGAACCACATTTAAATTTGTATAAATGTCATTTGGGAACGCAAAATTTGAAGCGTGTCATTAACGACGTAGCACAATAAATAAATTGAACCACATTTAAAATTTGTATAAATGTCATTTGGGAACGCAAAAATTTGAAGCGTGTCATTAACGACGTAGCACAATAAATAAATTGAACCACATTTAAAATTTGTATAAATGTCATTTGGGAACGCAAAAATTTGAAGCGTGTCATTAACGACGTAGCACAATAAATAAAAATGAACCACATTTAAAATTTGTATAAATGTCATTTGGGAACGCAAAAATTTGAAGCGTGTCATTAACGACGTAGCACAATAAATAAAATGAACCACATTTAAAATTTGTATAAATGTCATTTGGGAACGCAAAAATTTGAAGCGTGTCCATTAACGACGTAGCACAATAAAAAATGAACCACATTTAAAATTTGTATAAATAAATGTCATTTGGGACACGCAAAATTTGAAGCGTGTCATTAACGACGTAGCACATAAATAAAATGAACCACATTTAAAATTTGTATAAATGTCATTTGGGAACGCAAAAAATTTGAAGCGTGTCATTAACGACGTAGCACAATAAATAAAATGAACCACATTAAAAATTTTTATAAATGTCATTTGTGAACGCAAAATTTGAAGCGTGTCATTAACGACGTAGCACAATGAAATAAAATGAAACCACATTTAAAATTTGTATAAATGTCATTTGGGAACGCAAAAATTTGAAGCGTGTCATTAACGACGTAGCACAATAAATAAAATGAACCACATTTAAAATTTGTATAAATGTCATTTGGGAACGCAAAAATTTGAAGCGTGTCATTAACGACGTAGCACAATAAATAAATGAACCACATTTAAAATTTGTATAAATGTCATTTGGGAACGCAAAAATTTGAAGCGTGTCATTAACGACGAAGAACCATAATAAAATTTAACAAAATTTAAAATATGTATAATTGTCAGTTGGGAACTAAAAAATTTGAAGCGTGTCATTAACGACGTAGCACAATAAATAAAATGAACCACATTTAAAATTTGTATAAATGTCATTTGGGAACGCAAAAATTTGAAGCGTGTCATTAACGACGTAGCACAATAAATAAAATGAACCACATTTAAAATTTGTATAATAGTCATTTGGGAACGCAAAAATTTGAAGCGTGTCATTAAGACGCAGCACATAAAATAAAATGAACCACATTTAAAATTTGTATAAATGTCATTTGGGAACGCAAAAATTTGAAGCGTGTCATTAACGACGTAGCACAATAAATAAAATGAACCACATTTAAAATTTGTATAAATGTCATTTGGGAACGCAAAAATTTGAAGCGTGTCATTAACGACGTAGCACAATAAATAAAGTGAACCACATTTAAAATTTTTTAATTGGGAACGCAAAAATATGAAGCGTGTCAATAACGACGTAGCACATTTTATAAAGTGATGCACATTTAAAATTTTTGACTTGGGAACGCAAAAATTTGAAGCGTGTCATTAACGACGTAGCACAATAAATAAATGAACCACATTTAAAATTTGTATAAATGTCATTTGGGAACGCAAAAATTTGAAGCGTGTCATTAACGACGTAGCACAATAAATAAATTGAACCACATTTAAAATTTGTATAAATGTCATTTGGGAACGCAAAAATTTGAAGCGTGTCATTAACGACGTCAGCACAATAAATAAACATGAACCACATTTAAAATTTGTATAAATGTCATTTGGGAACGCAAAAATTTGAAGCGTGTCATTAACGACGTAGCACAATAAATAAATTGAACCACATTTAAAATTTGTATAAATGTCATTTGGGAACGCAAAAATTTGAAGCGTGTCATTAACGACGTAGCACAATAAATAAAATGAACCACATTTAAAATTTGTATAAATGTCATTTGGGAACGCAAAAATTTGAAGCGTGTCATTAACGACGCAGCACATAAATAAAATGAACCACATTTAAAATTTGTATAAATGTCATTTGGGAACGCAAAAATTTGAAGCGTGTCATTAACGACGTAGCACAATAAATAAAATGAACCACATTTAAAATTTGTCTAAATGTCATTTGGGAACGCAAAAATTTGAAGCGTGTCATTAACTACGTAGCACAATAAATAAAATGAACCACATTTAAAATTTGTATAAATGTCATTTGGGAACGCAAAAATTTGAAGCGTGTCATTAACGACGCAGCACATAAAATAAAATGAACCACATTTAAAATTTGTATAAATGTCATTTGGGAACGCAAAAATTTGAAGCGTGTCATTAACGACGTAGCACAATAAATAAAATGAACCACATTTAAAATTTGTCTAAATGTCATTTGGGAACGCAAAAATTTGAAGCGTGTCATTAACGACGTAGCACAATAAATAAAGTGAAGCACATTTAAAATTTGTGACATTTGGGAACGCAAAAATTTGAAGCGTGTCATTAACGACGTAGCACAATAAATAAAATGAACCACATTTAAAATTTGTATAAATGTCATTTGGGAACGCAAAAATTTGAAGCGTGTCATTAACGACGTAGCACAATAAATAAATTGAACCACATTTAAAATTTGTATAAATGTCATTTGGGAACGCAAAAATTTGAAGCGTGTCATTAAAGACGTAGCACAATAAATAAATTGAACCACATTTAAATTTTGTATAAATGTCATTTGGGAACGCAAAAATTTGAAGCGCGTCATTAACGACGTAGCACAATAAATAAATTGAACCACATTTAAAATTTGTATAAATGTCATTTGGGAACGCAAAAATTTGAAGCGTGTCATTAACGACGTAGCACAATAAATAAATGAACCACATTTAAAATTTGTATAAATGTCATTTGGGAACGCAAAAATTTGAAGCGTGTCATTAACGACGCAGCACATAAAATAAAATGAACCACATTTAAAATTTGTATAAATGTCATTTGGGAACGCAAAAATTTGAAGCGTGTCATTAACGACGTAGCACAATAAATAAAATGAACCACATTTAAAATTTGTATAAATGTCATTTGGGAACGCAAAAATTTGAAGCGTGTCATTAACGACGTAGCACAATAAATAAAATGAACCACATTTAAAATTTGTATAAATGTCATTTGGGAACGCAAAAATTTGAAGCGTGTCATTAACGACGCAGCACATAAAATAAAATGAACCACATTTAAAATTTGTATAAATGTCATTTGGGAACGCAAAAATTTGAAGCGTGTCATTAACGACGTAGCACAATAAATAAAATGAACCACATTTAAAATTTGTATAAATGTCATTTGGGAACGCAAAAATTTGAAGCGTGTCATTAAGACGCAGCACATAAAATAAAATGAACCACATTTAAAATTTGTATAAATGTCATTTGGGAACGAATTGAACCACATTTAAAATTTGTATAAATGTCATTTGGGAACGCAAAAATTTGAAGCGTGTCATTAACGACGTAGCACAATAAATAAATTGAACCACATTTAAAATTTGTATAAATGTCATTTGGGAACGCAAAAATTTGAAGCGTGTCATTAACGACGTAGCACAATAAATAAAATGAACCACATTTAAAATTTGTATAAATGTCATTTGGGAACGCAAAAATTTGAAGCGTGTCATTAACGACGCAGCACATAAAATAAAATGAACCACATTTAAAATTTGTATAAATGTCATTTGGGAACGCAAAAATTTGAAGCGTGTCATTAACGACGTAGCACAATAAATAAAATGAACCACATTTAAAATTTGTCTAAATGTCATTTGGGAACGCAAAAATTTGAAGCGTGTCATTAACTACGTAGCACAATAAATAAAATGAACCACATTTAAAATTTGTATAAATGTCATTTGGGAACGCAAAAATTTGAAGCGTGTCATTAACGACGCAGCACATAAAATAAAATGAACCACATTTAAAATTTGTATAAATGTCATTTGGGAACGCAAAAATTTGAAGCGTGTCATTAACGACGTAGCACAATAAATAAAATGAACCACATTTAAAATTTGTCTAAATGTCATTTGGGAACGCAAAAATTTGAAGCGTGTCATTAACGACGTAGCACAATAAATAAAGTGAAGCACATTTAAAATTTGTGACATTTGGGAACGCAAAAATTTGAAGCGTGTCATTAACAACGTAGCACAATAAATAAAGTGAAGCACATTTAAAATTTGTGACATTTGGGAACGCAAAAATTTGAAGCGTGTCATTAACGACGTAGCACAATAAATAAAATGAACCACATTTAAAATTTGTATAAATGTCATTTGGGAACGCAAAAATTTGAAGCGTGTCATTAACGACGTAGCACAATAAATAAATTGAACCACATTTAAAATTTGTATAAATGTCATTTGGGAACGCAAAAATTTGAAGCGTGTCATTAACAACGTAGCACAATAAATAAATTGAACCACATTTAAAATTTGTATAAATGTCATTTGGGCACGCAAAAATTTGAAGCGTGTCATTTACGACGTAGCACAATAAATAAAATGAACCGCATTTAAAATTTGTCTAAATGTCATTTGGGAACGCAAAAATTTGAAGCGTGTCATTAACGACGTAACACAATAAATAAAATGAACCACATTTAAAATTTGTATAAATGTTATTTGGGAACGCAAAAATTTGAAGCGTGTCATTAACGACGCAGCACATAAAATAAAATGAACCACATTTAAAATTTGGGAACGCAAAAATTTGAAGCGTGTCATTAACGACGTAGCACAATAAATAAATTGAACCACATTTAAAATTTGTATAAATGTCATTTGGGAACGCAAAAATTTGAAGCGTGTCATTAACGACGTAGCACAATAAATAAAATGAACCACATTTAAAATTTGTATAAATGTCATTTGGGAACGCAAAAATTTGAAGCGTGTCATTAACGACGTAGCACAATAAATAAATTGAACCACATTTAAAATTTGTATAAATGTCATTTGGGAACGCAAAAATTTGAAGCGTGTCATTAACGACGTAGCACAATAAATAAAATGAACCACATTTAAAATTTGTATAAATGTCATTTGGGAACGCAAAAATTTGAAGCGTGTCATTAACGACGCAGCACATAAAATAAAATGAACCACATTTAAAATTTGTATAAATGTCATTTGGGAACGCAAAAATTTGAAGCGTGTCATTAACGACGTAGCACAATAAATAAAATGAACCACATTTAAAATTTGTCTAAATGTCATTTGGGAACGCAAAAATTTGAAGCGTGTCATTAACGACGTAGCACAATAAATAAAGTGAAGCACATTTAAAATTTGTGACATTTGGGAACGCAAAAATTTGAAGCGTGTCATGAACGACGTAGCACAATAAATAAATTGAACCACATTTAAAATTTGTATAAATGTCATTTGGGAACGCAAAAATTTGAAGCGTGTCATTAACGACGTAGCACAATAAATAAATTGAACCACATTTAAAATTTGTATAAATGTCATTTGGGAACGCAAAAATTTGAAGCGTGTCATTAACTACGTAGCACAATAAATAAAATGAACCACATTTAAAATTTGTATAAATGTCATTTGGGAACGCAAAAATTTGAAGCGTGTCATTAACGACGCAGCACATAAAATAAAATGAACCACATTTAAAATTTGTATAAATGTCATTTGGGAACGCAAAAATTTGAAGCGTGTCATTAACGACGCAGCACAATAAATAAAATGAACCACATTTAAAATTTGTATAAATGTCATTTGGGAACGCAAAAATTTGAAGCGTGTCATTAACGACGTAGCACAATAAATAAATTGAACCACATTTAAAATTTGTATAAATGTCATTTGGGAACGCAAAAATTTGAAGCGTGTCATTAACGACGTAGCACAATAAATAAAATGAACCACATTTAAAATTTGTATAAATGTCATTTGGGAACGCAAAAATTTGAAGCGTGTCATTAACGACGCAGCACATAAAATAAAATGAACCACATTTAAAATTTGTATAAATGTCATTTGGGAACGCAAAAATTTGAAGCGTGTCATTAACGACGTAGCACAATAAATAAAATGAACCACATTTAAAATTTGTCTAAATGTCATTTGGGAACGCAAAAATTTGAAGCGTGTCATTAACGACGCAGCACATAAAATAAAATGAACCACATTTAAAATTTGTATAAATGTCATTTGGGAACGCAAAAATTTGAAGCGTGTCATTAACGACGTAGCACAATAAATAAATTGAACCACATTTAAAATTTGTATAAATGTCATTTGGGAACGCAAAAATTTGAAGCGTGTCATTAACTACGTAGCACAATAAATAAAATGAACCACATTTAAAATTTGTATAAATGTCATTTGGGAACGCAAAAATTTGAAGCGTGTCATTAACGACGCAGCACATAAAATAAAATGAACCACATTTAAAATTTGTATAAATGTCATTTGGGAACGCAAAAATTTGAAGCGTGTCATTAACGACGTAGCACAATAAATAAAATGAACCACATTTAAAATTTGTATAAATGTCATTTGGGAACGCAAAAATTTGAAGCGTGTCATTAACGACGTAGCACAATAAATAAATTGAACCACATTTAAAATTTGTATAAATGTCATTTGGGAACGCAAAAATTTGAAGCGTGTCATTAACGACGTAGCACAATAAATAAAATGAACCACATTTAAAATTTGTATAAATGTCATTTGGGAACGCAAAAATTTGAACGCCTTACGAGAATCCGATAATTAATTGCCGACAGCTAATTAATGCAGGCTCACGTCATTATCAACAATATCAAATCGTTCACAGAATGATGGTTTGAATCTTAATTATTTTGTGTGCCACCCCTCAATTTTGATGCTAACTTGTGACACCTACTGGGCTATTTCAGAACCTGAAATAACTAAACATGACACGAACGTTCTGGATGAAATACCATATGGTTCAATATTGTACCATCTATCTGTCGCTCGCGTCACCAATATCCGTTAAAGATTCATGACCTGAAGCTACTAAACCTGAAATGAACAACATGCATGCATAATCGGATGATTAAGTTTGGAAACTGAAACTGTATGCTGCAATCGGGTTTGTTATAAACAATTAAATATAACAAAAGAAATCGATTTCAAAGCCTCACCAGAATCCGCCAATTAGTTGCCGACAGCTAATTAACGCAGGCTCACGTCATTATCAACAATATCAAATCGTTCACAGAATGATGGTTTGAATCCTAATTATTTTGTGTGCCACCCCTCAATTTTGATCCTAACTGGTGACACCTACTGGGCTATTTCAGAACCTGAAATAACTAAACATGACACGAACGTTCTGGATGAAATACCATATGGTTCAATATTGTACCATCTATCTGTCGCTCGCGTCACCAATATCCGTTAAAGATTCATGACCTGAAGCTACTAAACCTGAAATGAACAACATGCATGCATAATCGGATGATTAAGTTTCGAAACAGAAACTGTATGCTGCAATCGGGTTTGTTAGAAACAAGCAAATATAACAAAAGAAATCGATATCCAAACCTCACGAGAATCCGCTAATTAGTTGCCGACAGCTAATTAATGCAGGCTCACGTCATTATCAACAATATCAAATCGTTCACAGAATGATGGTTTGAATCTTAATTATTTTGTGTGCCACCCCTCAATTTTGATGCTAACTTGTGACACCTACTGGGCTATTTCAGAACCTGAAATAACTAAACATGACACGAACGTTCTGGATGAAATACCATATGGTTCAATATTGTACCATCTATCTGTCGCTCGCGTCACCAATATCCGTTAAAGATTCATGACCTGAAGCTACTAAACCTGAAATGAACAACATGCATGCATAATCGGATGATTAAGTTTCGAAACAGAAACTGTATGCTGCAATCGGGTTTGTTAGAAACAAGCAAATATAACAAAAGAAATCGATATCCAAACCTCACGAGAATCCGCTAATTAGTTGCCGACAGCTAATTAATGCAGGCTCACGTCATTATCAACAATATCAAATCGTTCACAGAATGACGGTTTGAATCTTAATTATTTTGTGTGCCACCCCTCAATTTTGATCCTAACTGGTGACACCTACTGGGCTATTTCAGAACCTGAAATAACTAAACATGACACGAACGTTCTGGATGAAATACCATATGGTTCAATATTGTACCATCTATCTGTCGCTCGCGTCACCAATATCCGTTAAAGATTCATGACCTGAAGCTACTAAACCTGAAATGAACAACATGCATGCATAATCGTATGGTTAAGTTTCGAAACTGAAACGTAGGCTGCAATTCGGGTTGTTTCAAACAATAGTCAAACTAGACAAATGTAATCGATGATTCAAACCGTCATTCTGTGAACGATTTGATATTGTTGATAATGACGTGAGCCTGCATTAATTAGCTGTCGGCAACTAATTAGCGGATTCTCGTGAGGCTTTGGATATCGATTTCTTTTGTTATATTTAACTGTTTATAACAAACCGGATTGCAGCATACCGTTTCAGCTTCCAAACTTAATCATCCGATTATGCATGCATGTTGTTCATTTCAGGTTTAGTAGCTTCAGGTCATGAATCTTTAACGGATATTTGTGACGCGAGCGACAGATAGATGGTACAATATTGAACCATATGGTATTTCATCCAGAACGTTCGTGTCATGTTTAGTTATTTCAGGTTCTGAAATAGCCCAGTAGGTGTCACAAGTTAGGATTAAAATTGAGGGGTGGCACACAAAATAATTAAGATTCAAACCATCATTCTGTGAACGATTTGATATTGTTGATAATGACGTGAGCCTGCATTAATTAGCTGTCGGCAATTAATTATCGGATTCTCGTAAGGCTTGGATATTGATTTCTTTTGTTATATTTGAATGTTTATAACAAACCCGATTGCAGCATAGCTTCAGTTTCGAAACTTAACCATACGATTATGAATGCATGTTGTTCATTTCAGGTTTAGTTGCTTCAGGTCATGAATCTTTAACGGATATTGGTGACGGTGACGCGAGCGACAGATAGATGGTACAATATTGAACCATATGGTATTTCATCCAGAACGATCGTGTCATGTTTAGTTATTTCAGGTGCTGAAATAGCCCAGAAGTGTCACCAGTTAGGATCAAAATTGAGGCAAAATAATTAATGCAGGCTCATTATCAACAATATCAAATCGTTCACAGAATGACGGTTTGAATCTTAATTATTTTGTGTGCCACCCCTCAACTGGTGACACTTCTGGGCTATTTCAGCACCTGAAATAACTAAACATGACACGATCGTTCTGGATGAAATACCATATGGTTCAATATTGTACCATCTATCTGTCGCTCGCGTCACCGTCACCAATATCCGTTAAAGATTCATGACCTGAAGCAACTAAACCTGAAATGAACAACATGCATTCATAATCGTATGGTTAAGTTTCGAAACTGAAGCTATGCTGCAATCGGGTTTGTTATAAACATTCAAATATAACAAAAGAAATCAATATCCAAGCCTTACGAGAATCCGCCAATTAGTTGCCGACAGCTAATTAACGCAGGCTCACGTCATTATCAACAATATCAAATCGTTCACAGAATGATGGTTTGAATCTTAATTATTTTGTGTGCCACCCCTCAATTTTGATCCTAACTGGTGACACCTACTGGGCTATTTCAGAACCTGAAATAACTAAACATGACACGAACGTTCTGGATGAAATACCATATGGTTCAATATTGTACCATCTATCTGTCGCTCGCGTCACCAATATCCGTTAAAGATTCATGACCTGAAGCTACTAAACCTGAAATGAACAACATGCATGCATAATCGGATGATTAAGTTTGGAAACTGAAACTGTATGCTGCAATCCGGTTTGTTATAAACAATTAAATATAACAAATGAAATCGATTTCAAAGCCTCACGAGAATCCGCCAATTAGTTGCCGACAGCTAATTAACGCAGGCTCACGTCATTATCAACAATATCAAATCGTTCACAGAATGATGGTTTGAATCTTAATTATTTTGTGTGCTACCCCTCAATTTTAATCCTAACTTGTGACACCTACTGGGCTATTTCAGAACCTGAAATAACTAAACATGACACGAACGTTCTGGATGAAATACCATATGGTTCAATATTGTACCATCTATCTGTCGCTCGCGTCACCAATATCCGTTAAAGATTCATGACCTGAAGCTACTAAACCTGAAATGAACAACATGCATGCATAATCGGATGATTAAGTTTCGAAACAGAAACTGTATGCTGCAATCGGGTTTGTTAGAAACAAGCAAATATAACAAAAGAAATCGATATCCAAACCTCACGAGAATACGCTAATTAGTTGCCGACAGCTAATTAATACAGGCTCACGTCATTATCAACAATATCAAATCGTTCACAGAATGATAGTTTGAATCTTAAATTTTTTGTGTGCCAACCCTCAATTTTGATGCTATTGTACTGATACAGCCTTCTGCTGATCAGTCAAGCATTGAATAACGAAGTAATATTATTTTCCCACGGTCCTCGCCTGGTATAAAAACTAGTCTTACGCTAGTCATACGTTAGTACCTACTTACATAAGAATTATATAGTACAATTTCATGATGCAATTTCTATTACGTAAATCATCAGCCATAAAACACCGAATATTCTTCCTGGTTATTTAATTAGAAATGAACAAATACTTTTCCTGGATTGAATCAGAAAATATTGTATAACTTGTTTTCCTTATTCTATGTTTTCCTGCTCAGTACTACTACCATGTTAAACTATTATATTTCCTTGTCTAAAAATACCTCTAAAACTTAATATGGATAAGTATAGGATAAATTCGTATATAAGGGCGCTTCACGCCATTCAGAATCGAATCAGTTGTGAATTGTGAATCTTCTCCTCCTCTTCTCCTCTACATTGTGCCAAAGTAAAAGATCTCAATAAAGTGCTTGTTATTGTTACTGTGTACTTGTGAAGAAGATCTTCTGTTTCCCGAGTCGGATTTATTTACCATCACCTTCATACAGTACATTCTGGCGAACCTGTGCTTACAGTTTTCGGTTTTTTCGGTTACCCGGGATCGGTTTTGTGCAGTGACAAAATTTCATCTTGTGTCGTTGCGTGCCGTGCTTAGTGAAACTTGTGTGTGATCCGTCTCTTGCGCGCATTTTTACCATCTTTCGGATCCCATCACAGTTTTGTTTTGTGCGCACGTTACTACTGCCGTGACCCCCCTAGTGCCGAAATTCCGTTTTCTGTGTCTTTGGTCACAAGGAAGAAAGAGGAGAGGCTGATTCACGTTCTTAACGCTGATTCCCGGACCAACGGACTCCATCTTTTGTTCGGTTCGATACTTTTAATCACATTTATTCATACTGAGCACCTCGTTGTGTCTGTCTTAACCGACGGCCATACGAGTTAAGTGACAGTATCAGTTCATACGGTTGTCGCAGCAGCCTGTTGAACTCTTCTACGTGCATATTGGTCGAGTAACTTCCTGTCGAGGCGTGTGTTCTGGTGATACTAGTTTGGATGCCCTCCAGTCGAGTGATTACTCCCCTGTCTGAGCTCCTTCGTTGTGTCTGTCCCGGACATAGCGATAGAAGTTGCTCCAATCATATCGTGTTGTAGTTCCCCTTAGGGCGTTGCTCCTAGCGTCTGTCGTAGTACCCCTTTGGAGGCAGCTCCAATCCCGTGTTGTAGTTCCCCGCCAGGGCGCAGCTCCTATCCAACCGCTACCACGTTGATACCGGTAACTCGCGTGATGTGCGATGATCATACAAATTAAAAAGCAACATAAAGACTGTAACTGAGAATTATATTCTGAAGACTCACCGCTCCATGCACACATTACTGCTTAACCCTCACACCATGTATCTTCTTACTAAGTTTTCATGGCTTCTAAATTCCCACCTCCATCTTTAGACGAAGTACTCGAAGTAAACAAGAAAAGAAACATCTACGTTAGAAAATTAAAGTCTGTTGAAAACGAAATACTAAATACTAAAGATCCTAAAACGAAAGCTGAACTAGTTACTCTTGTTAGTGGCATAAGATACCAACTTGCTACATGGACATCTAGAGAAGCAGAATTATTAGAACATTCTGGAATTGACGTTATATTTGGTTATCATAGAACAATCGCTAAAACAGATCAACATCCATCGTTCACATTTATTGCAGCTCAAATTGTACGACAAGATACCTCACCATTTGATCTTTCAGATCCTTCCTTTTCATCTCATAGACCTTCCACCTCAGCAACATCTCAAGATTTATTAGAATTTCCTGTCGATCCTTCTTCATCACCTGATACTACCTTCGTAGCTCACGATCTAGATACAACTATCTTACCTAATCCTTCTGAATCTACCCGTCCTATTAGATTATCTGAGTATCCTACCCTTCCTTTAGAAGATCCTTCTACCTCCATCGATCTTGATACTCTATCCGCTCAAATCAGTAGTTCTCTATCTATCCAGAATCCTATTTCACCTGATAAAAGTTCACCTCCTGTTGATACCACACCCGGTACAGGATTTGATAAATACGTAACTTCTCGAAAGAGACCAACAAAATCTCAATCCTTTCATTTCTCAACCAAACCTTCTGGTCCTTTTCCTTTATATTTTCCACTCAATAATCCTTCTGTCACACTGGCTACCACTACTGCTACCACTAGTACTACATCACATACTTCTACTACTTCTAGTTCAACCTCATCTACTACTACTACTTCATCTACTAGTACAAAAAGCTTTACAACTGCATCTAGTCCAAAACCTTCTATCATGTCGACTGTAATAGCATATACACCTCCATCCTTCGGTACCATTTATAATGGCTCAACGAGTGTAGAGAAATTCTTTCAAAAGTATGAAGCATTTGCTAACACATTCACTTGGGGAGATGATATCAAGCTAGATCAATTAGAATTCCATCTTTCAGGCCCTGCAGCTAAGTGCTTTAACACCCTTAGAAAAACAAAAGCCAAAGCTGACTTCACATACCCAAATGTTAGGGATGATCTTAAGAAATTCTTTGCTTCAAAAAGTTCAACTCAAGAATATGAGAAACAACTGAGAGAAAGAAAGTTAACATCACATGAGACAATGGAACAATACTTCTGGGATATAGTCGAGTTAGTTCAAAAAGTCAATAAGACTTTAGACTTTGAAAAGCTAAGAGATAACGTTCTAAAAGGTTTACCATCTGAGACAGCACGAGACATCTGGAATGCTGGTCCAACAGATTTAGATAGTTTGCATACGAAAATATTGGAACAACAGAAATTCGAGTCACTAATGGGAAAAAGCAGATTTAGTAAGAATGAAGACTCCATCAACGAAATGGTTAACAATCTAGAAAATTTAGGTTTCTCCGTCGAAAAGAAGAACAACGAATCTGAGGAAGTTAATGCGGTCAATCATCGTAAGAAATCCAGACGCAGCGGTCGAACCAGAAATAATTCATTTCAATCAAATTCACAAAATAATCAGTCACAGTTACAGCCACATCTTCAACAACAAACGAACTTCAATCGATCCTACCAAGCTGGGAGATACAATCCTCCTAGACCTCAATGGCAAGTCATGCGTAGACCCGTTATTCAGTCAAACTTTTATCCACAATATCAGAGACCACAATTTCAAAATTTTAGACCTCAAAATGTTAGACCTCCGTTTCCACGATCACAAAATAACTTCAGACCTAATCCAAGGTTCCGATCACAAAATAGACCTCCATCTAGATTTCCACCAAGAAACAACCAATTCGCTAATCATGTTGAAAATGAAGAAATTTATGAAGAAATCCCTCAAGATCAGATTAATACTGAGTTACCATCTGTTCAAGAAGAATACGAAGAAGTGTATGACGAATATCCTCCTGAATTTGAATACGAAACACAGTATGTCAACTATTCGGAAAACGATTACCTGTGAGTTTACCCAAGGTCGAAAGTAAATTCACAAATTATCCAGATCGACCATTCAATAATTTGCTAATAGTCAAAGCCAAAATCAACAATCAATATTGTAACGTCTTAATTGACACTGGTGCTACATGTTGTCTTTTACCTTCATCATTTGCCATAACATCCGTAAGATGCAATCCTCAGAAAATCACTTGCATCTCAGGCAATCAAAAGACTGATACAAAATCACCAAGCATAATTCAATTTCATCCAAATTCAAAATCCTTCAAATTCACTCCTTTTGTCATGAACTCATCTAGACCAATTATTGGTAATAATTTCCTTCGCGAATACAAAGCTATCATAAATTATCCAAGAAAAGAAATTCGTATTGGAGACACTATTATTCCATTTTACCTAAATTCAGAAGAACTGGCATGTTTACACTTCGAACAATCTTCTCATAAAGTTAGGTTACCTCATGATCTCAAGTTACCACCTCAAACAACAAACTTGGTTGACGTTTCATTTACCAAAATAGGTTTATTCTCACCATCTGTGAAGACCATGGAAAGATATAACATCATAATTCCTGAGTTATATGTAGATCAAGTCGGAAACATTAAGATCCCTGTCATAAATCTCAATGGTCATTCCATAAGGCTGAATTATAATACTTGTCTTGGATGTATTGAAGATATTGAAGAAGTGCATCATACTAATTACGAAATTAACTCGTTTGTGCATGTTTTGGAAAATACAGAAAAATACAAAATCCTCAAATCAAATTCAACATCAATCCTTCGCTACCTGAAAATGAAAAATCCATCTTGTTAAGATTCTTAGACGAATATCTTGACGTTTTCGCAAAATCTGAAAACGATACAGGTTTATACAATGGACCTGAACTTGTTAGACTAAACACTGGCGATAGTCCACCAATCGCTTCACCACCTTACCGAAAATCTCATTCAGAAAGGAAGATCATTGCAAAGCACATACAAGGTTTATTAGAAAAAGGCATCATCAAGGAAAGTACTTCAGACTGGGCTTCACCCGTTTTATTAGTTTCAAAGCCTGATGGCGGCGTTAGATTATGCATTGATTATCGGAAATTAAATCAAGTTCTAAAAGACGATAAATTTCCAATGGGAAGACTTGACGATTTATTCGATTCCTTATACGGAACAAAATATTTCTCAAAATTAGACATTCAATCTGGTTTCTATAATTTCCAAATTCATCCTGAAGATACTGAGAAAACTGCATTCATCACACATGATGGCTTGTATGAATTTAATAGAGTTCCTTTCGGATTAAAAACCAGTCCAGCCGTGTTCAATCGTTTAATGAGAAAAATATTCAGAAAATTAATCTACGAGAAATGCTTTATCTACGTAGACGACCTACTTGTGTTTGGAAAAACATTTGAAGATCACTTGACTGCTTTGAAAGACGTTTTTACGAAATTACTGATTAACAACATCAAACTGAAACCATCCAAATGTAGTTTCGGCTACAACGAATTAAAACTTCTCGGACATATAGTCGGACAAAACGGAATAAGCGTAGACCCAGAGAAAATTACTGCTATACGAAACTTACCTACTCCAAAAACTCCTACGGAAGTAAAATCAATATTAGGCCTTGCATCCTTCTACCGAAGATTCATTAAAAATTTCTCAGACATTTCACGACCTCTATCAAATCTGACAAAGAAGACTACAAAATTCGTTTGGACAAACTCATGTCAAAAAGCGTTTGACTTACTAAAACAACGGTTATCCTCCGCACCGCTTTTGACACAATTTGATGACAGACTACCAGTCATCTTATACACGGACGCTTCAAATTATGGCTTAGGAGCAATCCTCTGCCAAGAACAGAATAAAGAAGAGAAAGTAATAGCCTATGCCTCGCGACTAATGAATCCATCTGAACAGAATTTCGCGACTTCAGAAAAAGAATGTTTAGCGTTAATCTTCGCGTTAGACAAGTGGAGAGAATATTGCTACGGAAGAAAAATAATCGCGTATACAGACCATCTCGCGTTACTAAGTCTGATAAAAACGAAGAATAGCAAAAACTTAAGACTGGCACGTTGGGTATTAGCAATTCAAGAAGCAGATATCGAAGTTAGATACATGCGCGGAAAATCTTTACTAAACGCTGACGCTTTAAGTCGAATTATTCCATTCGAAGAACGAAATCCAAAATTAGATCCTTACAAATTAACTTTACCAAAAGAACAATCTTTGAACAATCTGGTTGCTATTGATTATCGGTCACATTTGGTTACTTCTCAAAAAGAAGACGCGTATTTAACAGAGATAAGAAAGAAACTACACATTGATCCTACAGACAAAAGTGTACGAAGCTTCAAAATTGTTAATGGCATTGTTTATTATGAAAATCCTATAAATCACAGATTATTGATCTGTATCCCCAGATCAATGGTTTGCGAAATCCTTTATGCCAATCACGACCATCCGATGGCAGGACATTTGGGAATAGATAAGACTTATCAAAAGATAAAACAAAAGTATTACATTCCTAATCTTAAGGATTATGTCTATAAGTATGTAAGAGATTGTTTAGAGTGTGCTAAGAGATCTAGTAATAATTTTAAGAAAATCGGCATGTTACACGCCGGAGAAATTTATCAATTATTTGACAAAATTTATGTTGATACTATTGGCCCTTTAACTGAAACTAAAAAGAAAAACAAGCACATAATAGTCTGTATAGATTACTTTAGTAAGTACGTCATCACCAAAGCCCTGAAACAAGTGACTGCGGCCCACATCGCCAAATTCCTCATGGACAACGTGTTCCTGATGTTCGGTTGCAGCCGGGAGATCGTCATGGACAATGCTAAAGTCCATCATAGTAAGTTGATGACAGAGTTACTCATGAGAATTAACACTAGACCTATCTACATCACACCTTACCACCACCAAGCCAATGCTGTTGAACGAGTTAACCGCACTCTACAAGAGTCCTTGTCAAAGTACATTGACAAAAACCAAACAGACTGGGACGTCCATCTGCCTAGTTGTACGTTTGCACTCAACACTGCTGTACATGGAAGTACACAACACAGCCCGTACGAGATTGTATTTGGGAGACAACCAAATTTGCCTATCGACATCCTATTTGACTCACCATCCATCCCGTATCTTGAAAACAGTCAGAAAATACGAGCCGAAGTACGAGAAAATCTGTTACACGCTCAAGAACTATATAGTTCTCGCTACAACAAAAATCGATTGGACAAAGAGTATCCACCAAACTCTAAAGTCATGATCGCAGACTTAGCTCCGAAACCTGGTCTTAGTAGAAAGCTCTCACCAAAATTTATGGGTCCTTACCGTATAATCAAACAAGTGTCGCCACTACATTACAAAGTCAAACCAATGACACCAACAATTGGAAAAAAACCAATAATGGTTCATGTCAATCGTATGAAACCATTCGGCACAACAAGATTGGTATACCCTACTACTGCAGCGAATGGGCTAAAAACTAATGATCAAACATCAATGCTCTTAGTCGATCCTGATCATGCACTTAGTGATGGGTTTCCTGTTCTATCACGCCAGTCGGTTGATCCTGCTGATGTGTATCATCATCATGGTGTAGGACCACGGCAACTCGAAGGGTTTCCTGTTCTTTCGAAACGTCGTCTGCTTGACCACCATCCTGATGTTGCGTCGCTCGATCACGTTGTAGTTCCACAACAACAAACAGATCAATCACCATCTCGATCCAACCAACAACAACCTGAAGAAGCTTATAGCTCTGACGAATCAGAAGATATGAGTCAATTCACCTACCATCCAACCGAGAAAGGCAAACAACAAAAGAAGAAGAAACTCCAACTACAACAACAAAGGTCGAACGTAAATTCTCATGGTACTTTGAATTCTTCTGCTATGCAACGTAACAATAAGGACATCCACCATCCAAAGAAGACCAAGACGACCTTAAAGTCTAAAAAGCCAAAGAAGAAAGCTAAACCTCATCCACCATCCGATCCTGTCTTCACGACACCCGTTCCCGTTGTTACTACAAGATATGGCCGAACGATTCGAAGACCACTTAGATTTAAGACTTAGATTTAAGTTCAAAATTTCAAATTTTCAATTGAAGTCATTTTCAAAAATTTTTCAAAACTATTAGAGATAAGAATATAAAACATAGGTTAAGATCAAAACACAATTACCTAGGATAAGAAGTCAATTTACAAATTTAATTTAAGAGTACAAATATTATATTTTTAAATAACGTACCGTTTTCTAACGAAAGGGAGAGTGTACTGATACAGCCTTCTGCTGAACGGTCAAGCATTGAATAAAGAAGTAATATTATTTTCCCACGGTCATCGCCTGGTATAAAAACTAGTCTTACGTTAGTCATACGTTAGTACCTACTTACATAAGAATTATATAGTACAATTTCATGATGCAATTTCTATTACGTAAATCATCAGCCATAAAACACCGAATATTCTTCCTGGTTATTTAATTAGAAATGAACAAATACTTTTCCTGGATTGAATCAGAAAATATTGTATAACTTGTTTTCCTTATTCTATGTTTTCCTGCTCAGTACTACTACCATGTTAAACTATCATATTTCCTTGTCTAAAAATACCTCTAAAACTTAATATGGATAAGTATAGGATAAATTCGTATATAAGGGCGCTTCACGCCATTCAGAACCGAATCAGTTGTGAATTGTGAATCTTCTCCTCCTCTTCTTCTCTACATTGTGCCAAAGTAAAAGATCTCAATAAAGTGCTTGTTATTGTTACTGTGTACTTGTGAAGAAGATCTTCTGTTTCCCGAGTCGGATTTATTTACCATCACCTTCATACAGTACACTATATTGTGACACCTACTGGGTTATTTCATCACCTGAAATAACTAAACATGACACGAACGTTCTGGATGAAATACCATATGGTTCAATATTGTACCATCTATCTGTCGCTCGCGTCACCAATATCCGTTAAAGATTCATGACCTGAAGCTACTAAACCTGAAATGAACAATAAGCATGCATAATCGGATGATTAAGTTGCGAAACTGAAACTGTATGCAGCAATCGGGTTTGTTATAAACAATTAAATATAACAAATGAAATCGATATCCAAACCTCACGAGAATCCGCTAATTAGTTGCCGACAGCTAATTAACGCAGGCGCACGTCATTATCAACAATATCAAATCGTTCACAGAAGGATGCTTTGAATCTTAATTATTTTGTGTGCCACCCCCCAATTTTGATCCTAACTTGTGACACCTACTGGGCTATTTCAGAACCTCAAATAACTAAACATGACACGAACGTTCTGGATGAAATACCATATGGTTCAATATTGTACCATCTATTTGTCGCTCGCGTCACCAATATCCGTTAAAGATTCATGACCTGAAGCCACTAAACCTGAAATGAACAACACGCATGCATAATCGGATGATTAAGTTTCGAAACAGAAACTGTATGCTGCAATCGGGTTTTGTTATAAACAATTAAATATAACAAAAGAAATCGATATCCAAGCCTCTTGACAATCCGCAAATAAGTTGCCGACAGCTAATTAATTCAGGCTCACGTCATTATCAACAATATCAAATCGTTAAGAGAATGATGGTTTGAATCTTAATTATTTTGTTTGCCACCCATTAGTTTCATCCTAACCTCTGACATACTGGGCTATTTCAGAACCTGAAGGTGCTAACAATGAAACGAACGTTCAGGATGAAATACCGTGTGGTTTAATATTGCACCATTTATCGGTTGTTCGCGTTACCAATTTCCGTTAAAGACTCATGACCTGAAGCAAGACATGAAATCAACAATAATTATGCAAAATCAGATGACTAAATGTTGAAACTGAAACTGTATGCTGCAATCGGGTTTGTTATAAGCAATTAAATGTAACAAAAGAAATCGATATCCTAGACACACAAGAATCCAAAAGTTAGCTGCCGACTGCTAATTAACGCAGGCGCACGTCATTATCAACAGTATCAAATCGTTCACCGAATGATGGTTTGAATCCTAATTATTTTGTGTGCCACCCCTCAATTTCGATTCTAACTTGGGACAGATACTGATTTCAGAACCTGAAATCACTAAACATGAAACGAACCGTCCGTATCAAATAATGTATGATTCAATGTTTGCGGCAAATTTAATTAGCGGCGTCAGATGATTTACGGTAGAGATTTATGTCCGGAAGCGGTTAAACATAAAATGAACCATGTGAACAAAAAAGGTTAGGTGCATGTACTTCGCTAAGCTGTTTTATATTTATTTTGCTACAGATTCAATCCCGAATACATGTTCCGCAAAGTCAAAGCAATAATTATTAATTTACATACCATAGAATGCTAAAATGCGATACATCACAATGGTATCAAATCATTCAGGAAACCAGGCAAGACATGTTCGTTAGCGGTTTGTCAGTTATTTGATAAAAATTGTTTGAAAAATGTGTTTGAAAAACGGAATAAAAACAAAAAAATTCGTGACAGAAATATACGAGAAACGGACGTTGCCCACTTCTATATATTGGTACTCGGATCGTCAGCTATGAACAAGCGTTCAGAAGTTGATGGCTTTTTACCTTATAGTATATTACATATGCTAGCAACACTGAAAAGTTTCGCCATCTCTATAATTGATATTTTAACATTTCACTGCTGCAAGCAAAGAATGACCATCCACTGGATGAAGTGTTTCTTCCAGTTTAAGAAAGTTGATTCTTCCAGAATTTTCCACTGGACGAAAGTGGACGAAAGAATAAATTGGTATAATGAGCCAGAGCAACACTACTCGAAACATTGAAGTCATCCAGTTGATGAAAAGTAATGCAAACTGCAGAATTATCTCGATTGTTGCGCATTACATTTTCAGGTATTTATCCTACAGTCAATTTTACAGTCAGTTAATGTGAGATTTATAGATATTTTTTATTTTTTTTATTTTTTTTATTTATTCCGGGCAACCCCGCTAACTCTTTCAGGTCTCATGTCCTGTATAGCGCCAATGACACTTACATTGTTTTCAGTACCTTAATCTATGGACGCATAAGTGCAATGGTGTCCGCCCGAGGTCATCGGTGGGGTGGCTCAGCAGAGTTACATCGCGTTTTGGGCTTTATGCCGAGCAAAGACTGAGGTGGGATTCGAACCTGTGGCTGCCCTCCCACCACTCCGCGCTATTGCCACTGTACCACCTAGGCCTCGGATTTATAGATAATGTTCAATTGCTTATTGCTAATTTCATCTGGAGTAGGGTTTTGTTAAAAGTAATGAAGCTACCATTGAATTGAATACCTGTAACTGATCATGATTAACTTAAAATCAATTTTTACATATGCAACGTTTTCGTCTTGTGCCTTCGCTTGCCTAGATACATCATGTTTCAAACATAAACGTAGCCTCATAGCCATAGAGTATAACCTTCCATCCACTTTATTCCGTTTCGTCCATTTTTTTCCAATTTCGTCTATTTCTTCCATCGCCCAATAAAATTGGGGTACAAGATGGAAGTTTCCATTCTTTGGCTGCAAGCGGATTTTAATAAAATAGTACACGGAAGCATTATTTTTATAGAATACATACATGTTGAAATTGCAATTACAGTTAATATGTTTAATGCTTGATATTGTAATATAGTATACGATACTATATTTCTTACATATCCGCGCTGATTAATTGCATACCTGTTAGAATGTGTAGAATAAATTTGAATTATTTAGTATATCCTATGTGCAACCTACACTCAATTTAACACTAAAGAGCTTATTGGAATTAGCGTGCGCAGATGAGGGTACTAGCTGCCTTCTAGCCATTCCTATTTCTTTTACTTAGCGGTACGTTTGCTCACTTTGAAACGTGTGATATTGCTATAGTAAACCACGGAAATTATCACTTAAATTTCCTTACGGGAAACAAGAAACAATAGAACCATTTTCTTAACTCCAGATTCCTATCGAAACTCAAATTCAGAGTCGCAACATTCTTTTCCAACAATTTTAGCAACCTAATATATTAGGTTGCTGAAATTGGGGGAAAAGAATGAAATTTGGGTACATCTG
Organism: Sinella curviseta; assembly: GCA_004115045.4. Classification (NCBI taxonomy): domain Eukaryota; kingdom Metazoa; phylum Arthropoda; class Collembola; order Entomobryomorpha; family Entomobryidae; genus Sinella; species Sinella curviseta. The sequence continues at coordinate 7,334,905 of CM023200.3, read as the reverse complement.
CTCAGTTCCAAAAACATTCAAGACTAAACGGCCACTGCATAGTGAAACCCGGTCACAGCCAATATAACAATCTATTTTGCTACTTATGAGGTGTACAGGTGAGCTCAAAGTGTGTTTATAATAATTCCGCTTTCAGTAGTGTAAGTACAGCTATACGAATAATCCATATTGGACATTTACTCGGCATACATTCCACAAATCTTATTGTTAGAATTAGGTACGATAGAGCGATTCCGATCTAACAGAAAACACAAGTATTTCCGAATTATTCGATCGAAAATTTTCAGCGTTGTTTCGTAATGTATCCCAATACTGCATGTTTTTTCTTCTTTTTTACCTGCTGCTTTATATATGTGTACATAAGGTTGTTAGAGACCGGAGTAAACTATTGATTTCGGCAGTGCAACATTTCTAAAGGGAAGGTTTATCAATTACTCAAAGACTACATTCGATTGTACAACGCCTCAAAAAGAACCTTTTAAACTAATTAACACCATCATCTAAATTTTCAACACTTTGCAGAAAAGCAACATTCGGTTGTGTCAAACATTATCGCTTTAAGTATATGCCTGAATATTCACTTTTATTATCTTAGTTTGCTACAATTTGTAAAACTCCATAAATCTTCGACATGGCGCCTGGGAGTTTTTTCTGGTTTCCCATTTTGATAACACTTCTGGTTATTGAATCAGTCACGTGTGAAATATATCCGGAGTATTTTTCAGTAAATGCCACTTTCCATCACAACAAAACGACCTATTCACTCTACCAGAAATCCCATGGTCAAACTTCAAACAACAAGCTCGTAGCCAACCTGAATGATGCATTACGTCTCTACCAAAACTGTTTAGTGCATCTCATAAACTATGACGGTATCGACTTTCATCCACTGGAAATTCCGGTCGCACTCTCCCGATATGACGTTGTCAAGACGCTTCATTATGTTGAGTGGAATCTGTCAGCGTACATCAGCACACCTACCTTCAGCAAAAGATTACGAGTGCTGCCGATAGAGAAAATGAAATCATTCAATTCCTCTTGGTGCAAACGGGAATGGAATGATTTTGAATGCCGGGACATTCCCTTCATCGATCTATCCCCGTCCATAAAACCATGGTCATGTGAAGCACACATTTACCTGTTTCCACCGTACGATCCCCTGTATTATGAAATATTGCCAGCACAATTTGGACCATCCCTGAAAATTCCTGGACCGTTCAAACGACTCTTTTGGACAAATTCTCCCACAATTCAATACGTACATAACAGGAGCGTATTGAATTCAGAGTATCTACTGATTACAAGGAAGCGTCATGACCTACTGATTACTGATAAGGGCGCCGACGTTGTTCAATTCTGGGTTCGATCGCTGACGCAACACCTAATGGGAAATGAGGAAGTGACGACCACGGCACGTGAGCTGTTTGTTTTCACATTCCAACAGACAGGTTACTCCGATATACTTAAGCAATACAGCGTAAGCATTAATGCCATGCTTCTTATGTGTCGCTTCTGCTTCACTTCAAAATGGGTAGCCTATAGTCCTAGGTACATAGCATTTCCAAATAGTATGGATCAACTTCTACGACGCACAACAACACATTACAAGCGAGTTGAGAATAATGCATATGTAGTCCTTACGTTTGGTCGACCAGAAGATTCCGGCATGAATCCAAATCATGTTCCGTTCCCATTACTGAAATCATGGAAAGATTTAAGCAGCATCTTAAAGAACGCTCGTCTCACGCTGGATGATATCCGATGGGAAATTGAGGCACGTATGTTCGGCGAGGTGTTCAAAAACGTGACCATGGTGCCAATGCATCTCAACGGCGCTGATGCTACTGCAAATGATTACGACTTGCGATTTTCCTCTCCCGTCATATTCATTGTGTTCTCGGGAATATTGGATCACATTCCTTTCCAGTTTCATTACCAGTCACTAAAGTTTGTCAGTTGCGAAACGCCGGACCTAGAAGGGAGGAAACTGAGCGATATTACATTTGTCTTTGATGACGCAATATGGATTTCCATTGGAAATACAGTCATTGTTGTATCGGCGTTTTCGCTCTACATATATTGGAAGAGCCAGTCTGATACTCAACGCAAAGATGGAGTAAAGCACTTTCTCGTAAAGAACTGTACCAATCTCATAATTTCATACATTAAACCGCTGCTGGAACAAGGGGAACCAATGCCAGATCCGCTGTGGAAAACGAGAGGATTACGTATTGTCTTCGTTGCGTACTTTCTCTCTGTCACCGTGCTAAGCAACGCATTCAAAAATAAAAACATTGACGAGCTCACACATCTTCAGGCGGAAATACCGTTCGACAATTTCGATAGTCTGGTATCCCATAAATTTCAAATATATTCAAGATCTGTGACGTATGGCGGATTCACCTCTTGGGAGGGATACAAGGAAGTAGACTTGGTCCGACTTGCCATGCTTGCAGTAAATGCTCTCGGCTTCACTTTCAAATTTGTGTATGATCACTTTGTCATAAACAACTGGGTGACAACTGAGCTGTATCATTTTGCCCATGCGGAACAAGGCTGCAAGGCTAGACCTTATCCTTACTTCCTTGACGTGTCCAAACAGGCTAAACGTCTACTCAAGTATACCAAATTCCTCCCGTATTCTAGGGAGTTGATTCTTACGGAGAATAGCACATGTAAATTACATGGTAACACTTCATGCGACATTTTGAAGGATTGTAGAAAGAAGGCGATAATTCTGAAGGATACAGATGCTCACATCAAATTCTTGGAAATGAGAAAAAGGGGTTTCAATCACGCATATCTGAGTGAGAAATCTCTGCTCAATATCAAATTCGGGATGCAGTTCCTGCGCTGGGTTCATCCAACCATTGTAAAACGTTTGGAAGGGCTTTCAGCATCGGGACTAATGGACTGGTGGACTCGATTCATTGTGGACTTCATTCCTAGAATATGGTACAAGAGCGCGGGAGACAACCAACCTCAACCTGCAAGTTTGCGTGGGAAAATGCTTACAGTTTTTATGATTCTGGTTGCTGGGTATGCAGTTTCAATTTCTGTTCATCTTGTGGAAAGTGTAACTATTTCACGTGTCAAGGCACTGTGTCGTTGGATACATGCTACGTTTGTCGAGTTACTTAAATTGTTCAAAAAACTTTGCAAGGTCCGTTGGCGAAATGTTAAAGCAGATTAAATAATGGATCGTGAAAAAATGCTGAATTTTCGAATCGTAGTTAGATAAAAATTCCTAATTTGAGCACTACCAAAAGCATACTATTGATCACTCATCAAACACTAGACACATATCAACTGGTGTTAATAAGTTTACAAAACTATAACTTTTTAAAAAATTTGTAATTGCTCTATCATGGTTGATCATACTGTCATAAATCATAAACAAATAACCATCTTGTCATTTGCATATACATATACTAATGAATTGTCCCTAAATATTCATATTTTTGTGGCTGAAGATAATTATTTTTTGAACATAGCGATAATTTGTCATCCAAAAAAAATAATTACTCATCCAAAGAAAATAATTTTTTTCAATGAAAATTCGTATGATAAATTACCTCCAACCAGATGATTTTTTATGGATGAAAAAATACCTGCCTAACTTATACACGACCTGCGTTATACATAACGTTATGGTTGTATTCGAGTAGCGTTGGTTTATCAATCCAACATATTTAAAACAAATGGTATGTGTATACTTGCAGTAATGAAAACAAAATGGTCAGTAATTGTTAACCCAGGTTTATGCATGCCATGTAATAAAAACTTCGCGCGTACATATTCTTAGACCATGTAATTTAGATTGGAGCACCTTTAAAATTGATCGACCCCCCAAAAATTTTGGTCTCTCCGATTTTGCTCATATTTTGATATCTGATTGGTGCCCTTATGAAACCATAAAAGGCAAAGTTACATATATGTTTTGGCCTATGTTAAATTTCATCTATGAATAACTGTGGGACGGGTGCTCCGATTCCAAAGGTTGAAGGCAATTCTGAATCTCCGTTTAAAAGTAGCAGGGGTGATTTTCAGCGATTTGTTATGTTAAGGCAAACGCAAAAGTTACAGGCCGTCAAATTTTAAAAATCGGCTGATTTTTTGATTCCGGGAAAATGCCCAAAATTGTCATCTTTGATGCGCGTCCAATTCAACACATCAATGTGCATCGAAATTCCAAGATATACGTTTTGAAGCCATTACATTGGGCTTTCCGAAATGTGTTCGACGTGTATATAGTGTCAGCTACAAACGAGGTTAACCGTGGCTGAATATGCTAAATATTGGGGCGCATTTTAACAAGGATTTTTGGAAATTGTAACTTTTCACGGCCATGGTGTTTGTGAAATCGAAATTGGACATGTATCCACGAGATCATGTATTCTGTTATTGGATAAACAGAGGTAGACGAAACTGTGACAAACTCAAAAACAAATATCGTTACAAATTTTTTTGCTCGTGGTTCCAAAAATTTACCAAGTGTATAATCCGTGTTAGCATGTCCATGCCCGGTTTTGAAAGGGCTATCTTTCTGCATTAGCACAATTTCGATTTCACAAACACCATGGCGGTGAAAAGTTACAATTTCCAAAAATCCTTGTTAAAATGGGCCCCAATATTTAGAATATTCAGCCACGGTTAACCTCGTTTGTAGCTGACACTATATACACGCCGAACACATTTCGGAAAGCCCAATGTAATGGCTTCAAAACGTATATCTTGGAATTTTGATGCACATTGATGTGTTGAATTGGATGCGCATCAAAGATGACAATTTTGGGCATTTTCGCGGAACCAAAAAATCAGCCGATTTTTAAAATTTGACGGCCTGTAACTTTTGCGTTTGGCTTAACATAACAAATCGCTGAAAATCACCCCTGCTACTTTTAAACGGAGATTCAGAATTGCCTTCAACCTTTGGAATCGGAGCACACGTCCCACAGTTATTCATAGATGAAATTTAACATAGGCCAAAACAGACATATGTAACTGGCGGTCACCAATATAGGAGGATGTGGCTGAAACTTTGCCTTTGACGGTTTCATGAGGGCACCAATCAGATATCAAAATATGAGCAAAATCGGAGAGACCAAAATTTTTGGGGGGTCAATCAATTTTAAAGGCGCTCTTGTGAAGCATTTTGCATATATATTTTATTATATTATCATGCAATTGTAAAAATATGTGCTGCTTTGATTTGTTGGACAATTTGTTGAGAGAGAATGTAATCTTTAAGGACTATTATTTGTATTTAACGAATGAAATGTTAGACAACTAGGTTTTGACTGAACGTATATTATTGTGTTCTTTAAGCTTATAATAAGCTTTAAGTAAGTTATATTTTATTTAAATTGTTAAAGTTAATTATGTAAAATTTAAATTAGACCCTAAGGAAAATTTTCTTTAGCAGGTTCATACGCATTTATGTTATGACATGTCAAGATATGTAATAAAAGGAAGAGTACACAGGTTGGTGGAACAACGTGGAGCGTAAATTTCTTTTGCATTTGAGTGCACTCCCTTACCAAGTAACACGATTGGGCAATTGTTATTCCAATCAGATACAAAATACTTTTTACGGTGAGAGTATTTTGCAATAAAACACAAAACAAAAAATTAAGATTTATGTGTGATGCATTGCCCAATGAATGTGGGTATACACAAGCTAAATTATTATGTATTTTGAATACTATTTATCGTTGCTAAATACAATTATCAACATTTATCAATTCTGGAAATCAAACAGGCTTAACGAAATTTTGGAAACTGTCTATGCATCGAGGAGATACTGATTTTGGGGGCCAAACGACTTTAAATATGATCTAAATGAAACAAAATGATGCCAAAATCGAACGTGTACATCAGGAAAATATTATATTTTATCATTTCATGCATGCATGCATGCAAATACTACATGCGTATTTTACTGCTTCATATTATACAATACATTTTGTGCTTCCTTCTGCGATTAGTACATTCGATACATGCATAAATATGTATCCCATATCATCAGTGACAGCTGGGATTATGGATTATTAGACTTATTTGATGATTAGTCACTTTAGATGGAATGGTAGTATTAATATTATAGTACATCCGGGAAATGATACAGTTTGCGATTGCAGTTAAATGTGTATGGAGCAATTTTTTGGTATAGTTTACGCCCAATTGTCGCTTCCAGCAAATACCTACTGAATTTTATCAGCTTATGAATGATTTGATATTTTTTACTCCACTTAAGCTACGTATTTTCCTTCCAACTAGACTTCTCGTAACTATCGGTTGGGAAAGCATTAATGCAGATAAAATCCATTATGATATTTAGTATTAAGGCAGAACTGGGAAAACATTTCAGATACGTTCTACTACGAAGGAACAACAAAAGGAAAACTTTTCATAACACACCAAAGCCAGCAGAATACCAAGTTATGCAATGCGCCGTACCCTTCTCCAGTTTTGCCAAGTCAATTATCGGTACATCTAAGTTATTATTAAAATAGAACTTGTTCAACTAGATTATACGTAAATGGAATTAATTTAAAATACTACGGTATACGGGCATGGCGAGAAATTATTTTGGAAGTACGTTGAAAACTCAAAGATACTTGTTACATCTTTACTTTCCTTTGAATAAGGAGCAATTCGAAATAACAAGCTGCTGCGTGCCTTTCAATTTCTCACAACACATTTGTTCGCAACTTGGAATTGAAGTCAAGCATTTAAACCTTGCTCCTAGAGTCTTAAGGTTTAGGTAATGTATTGTTAGTTATGACTCTAAAGCACTAAAATACATTCTAAATTACAAGGCCTAAAACCTAACCTTCCACTCAAATTACCCAACATTCTCCTTCCAATTCAGCTATACATTTAAGCAAATGTTGCATAGTAATTAGCTACCTAAAGACATGAATGTTTAGCTTCCATAACCGTAGATTGTAGTAGCACTTCTGTAGGGTAATTATAAATTTACGAAAATAAATTGTAAGAATTTGAAAACCTTACGAAGTATATAATACAAATTTTTACATGTTCAAAATATGCCATTAATATTTTGTACTAGTTCAGATGTAATTAAAAACTTGAATCCAGTCGCAGTATCTATGAATCCCTATAAGCTAAATGTAGGTATGTTATTACTGACCAGCCGGCATATTAGTTGGTCAATACACTCAAGAACACCATTGTTCAAGAAATGTACTAACTAGACCTTCTAAACCAATTTTTTGTCATTAGTTTTCGTAATTTTCATCACGGTGATTGTTCATATCAATGAACCCATGTCATTATACCCCGTTCACATGCCAGACAGTGCATATGTTTGCAAAACGTATCCGACAAATTGGAGCAGTGCCTTAAGTACTTTAACGTCTTCTCGATTAAATATACTCGACATAAAATACCGAATTGGGTTTGCACTGAAGACAAGACACGGCCTCAAACTTTGTCATGTTTTCAAAATGGTAACGGAAACAAACATAAAAATGAATCCTCGTCCGTTAAATGTTTAAAGAGGCGTTACAATTTTGACGCAAGCAAGCTCCAATCGGACGCGAAAATGTGGGTATGATTAATCACATTTTTCATATAGAAAGTAGGTTCAATTGTTGTTTGGGAAAAACAGAACAGTGTAAACATGCAAGGAGGAATGTGTCATGTTATCCTTGAAACTCAAGTAATACTTGCAAGCATAAAACTGTTCCAACATGACATGCATTACAACTGAATGGGCTATATGATTGATATGGTGAATAAACGGATGAATTTTTTATTGCCTGATAAGGCCAAATTTTTATTTCATTATAATCCGTATAGCTAACTTCATATAAATAGTTACTCTACACGTAATGAAATTGCATCAATCGCTGAAACTTTGATCGAACCAATCATTTCACTTCCAATATTTCAGAAAGGATATCAAAAATGGGGAAACTTGTGTTCGTCATGTTCATAGCAACCCTAATTGGATTGTCAAGGTAATGTTTTTTTTTCAATTTCGAGGTAAATTAAAAAATAGAATGTTTTGAAATTAAACCACAAATGAGTGAGTATCTGTTTAAGATACATTGGTAATAATTTTAATCCATGTGAACGTGCCATCTTACTGGAATTGTATTTTGTTTTGACTAATGGAATTACGATATGTAACTGTATGATTATTTAATGTAAGCAATAAATGTATTTGTTTAAATTCTATATATATATATATATATGTATATATATAGATTATACTTATATTTCACACAAACCCAGAAATTACATAATCGCATTGTAGCATGCTCCAGCCGCCATGTCCGAGGAGCCAATGATAAAGTTTATCTAAACAAAACTGCCATACCAAAATTAAAGATGCATCAGTACATATTCAAGCAGTTAAATTAAATTATATTATTGCTTCATTTACACTCAAAACATGCTGTAATCACATTCAGAACAAGTTTGTGTAGTTCAATATAAGTAATAATCAATAAATCAATTGTCTTACATTATACGTTACATTTATACTTATATTATTCATACGTTATACTTTACATTATAAATGACAAAATCGTATTTAACATATTCCAGAGACTCCGCAACGTCAAAATCCAATTTAATATTTTATATGCTCGTCATACTTATTATCATCATACAATACTGGTACAACATTATGTGATATAAGCTTAATAGTCAAAAGTCAAGACGGCATCAACAATTCGCATGGCCAACAAGTTCAGATATTCACCAATCATATCTTCGTCAATGTTCCAGAACATACCATACCGAAACACTATCGGTTTCAGTGCTCTGGTTTCCATAACTGCTAACCTATTTCCCACTCCTCCTCGCTTTGCCCTTTTAATCTTTGCTCTCAGCCTATGAACCTGCACTACACGCCTTCCCAACCCACACACTTTGCATATCAATGGAAGGCCTATCAAGTGACTACAAGAGAGGGAAACGGCAACGAAAACCGAAAATGCGTACATGAATGTGCCAATCTGATCGCTGGATGTTTTAACGGCAGTCCAAGTGAAAATGACCACCGTCCAAAATGACCACGTCGCCATTAGGTATACCCACTTGGTGGTCGCCTCATGACTTTTATGCTCAAGTATGATTTGGCATTCGTACAACCGCTTAAATTTCCGACTGTCCCTGACTCGACCGAGCAAGTACTTCATAAACATGGCGTACCTACTCAAAAGGAGGAAAACCATGCACAGGTTGTACGTCAGAAGCCGGCTCAGCTCCATAACAGAGTATACTGTAAAACATAGACGAAACACTTGCTCAAATACGATGTTATTTCTTGAGCGATACATTGGATGAGGTAGTATCATATCCAGCAGATTGTGTGCAATGTCAAAGTTGGCCCCCACTTTTCCCACTCCATTTATTAGAGGAGCATTGGACATGCTAGCAATGGTTATCAATAGTGCATATTGCCAAGCCTTCATAGAATTTCCGTTTTCGATCCTTTCATGTCCTACAATAACATTTAGGCATTTATTATCAATAAACCGACAAATTTATAAAACTTGGATTCAAATGTGCATTTCTTACTAGCACGGTTTTCACCCGTTAACTTCAGCAACTGGTTGAAGCCTCCCAGTTGTTCCTGTGATCCGAGAATGTATGACAGGAGAGCCGCCAAGCCTACTGTCCAAGCAAAAAGGCAGTAAAAGATTGCTGTGAAAGTGTTGAAATCAGCTGTTGGCCCGATGACTAGGAATCTGCAAACGACACCCAAGTAAATCATGGCTAGAACAGCAAGCTGAAACCATTGGAACTTAAATGGAGTCCACGGATATTTCTGCATGTTCCAGACGAAGCAAGTGCTGCTTGGATCCAACTGTATTGGAAATGGACTTGCGTACCAAAAGGCCAGAGAGTGTGTTTTGTACACCATTCGTTCAAATGGTGTCAGATACACACCCTTGTTGTTGGCAAGGTAGTGATTATTGAAGGCTTGGAAAGCGTTTTTCCGTGACACACACTTTTTAGCAGACATTGTTTGAACAAGTCAAGCGTTAAGATTATATCAACGTAAAAAATGTTTTCATCCACCACAGTGAGAAATTTTTTATGTCCCGAAAAGCTTTGTATGGTTATATTAACTGTGATATGGTTATGTGAACAAGCTAGTTTCGCATAACCGTCGAATGGGAAAGTATTAATGTCGATCAAAATTTGGTATGATCTATAGTATTAAGGCAGAATTGGAAAAACGCTTCAGCCAAGTTCTACGACAAAGTAAGAACAAATGGAAAAAGTATCATTACACAGCCAAGTCTAGCAAAATGCCAGGTTATACAACGTGTTTTTCTACAAATTTTTCACGTAAATTGTCTGCGCACATTAGTTATTATTAAATTGGAACATACGAAATAGATTATACCTAAAGGAAAAACATTGCAAAAAATGCGGTATAGTAAAAAATCCAATAGTCATGCGGTTTAATTATTTTAGTTATGACGTTAAGCCACTAAAAATAAATTTTAAATGACAAAACCTAAAACGAATGATGTACGTTCATAATTGCCTATATTAATTTTAAAAAAGTAACTAAAAAAGCTTACAATCAATAATGAACATAAAATGAGAAACTGCTAATCGTTCATTTTGCTAATTGAAATGCCAATTGAACTTTTCACATCAAAACTCCCGTAATATCTCCAGAGTTGTTCAGGAAGCCGAATAAACGGATTTTTAATGGTATCAAGCGTCTGCTTGATATGATCGGACGAAGAACTCTAAGCCAAATCTGGAGAATAAAATAGCATCAAAGCCATTACGTACAAATGAAGCAGTTGGTTGTGAAGCCTCAATACCATCTCAATTTAATTGCTATTACAACATTTGGCTTCTCCTATTAGATGCAAATATGTATGTGTTTACAGAGTCTAAGTGGGATTTACCATTTTTGTTACAAATGAATATATACACTTGTAAGCAATACTTGAAAATCCTACTCATGAACATTCATTTGAACAATATTACCTACGAATATTTGATATTCGTGTCATGCTGCCAAGCTTTTAAATTACCAAAATGCCAATCGAAATAAAACGATGTTGGTCAGATCAATATTTTATACTTCAGCTTACCGGTAAACCGACATGTAATGCGCAATTTTTCTGTTATGAACACTCGTCCAAACACATTTGGCTTTAGTAAAATGATTTTTCAAAAAGTACTAGCTAAAATTCGGAATAAGCAGCAACATTATACATTCCAAGTTAAAATTTGTTTCTCCAACATGAAACATTATATTGGGGCGGCATTGGAATGCGCGTTAGCCGTTGTTGGAAACATGGATTCAGTAGGAAAACGTGTAAAACAACGCAATACAAATACCTTTAATTACTGCACACCAATTACAACATTTTACAAATGTGCTTAATATCTCTGTTTTGTACCAATTCGCCTACAGATCAAGAAAAACGGCAACTACTCAGCTACGTCATAGTGGCTACAAAAGGTGAGCAAGTTTATAAAAGTTTAAATTTTGGATTTATTCAAAATTATTATAAATATTCATACATCACTCCATGTTAGCGGTATATGTTCCTGTTGGTTCATATACGTTTAAGCTAATGAGCAATCGATGCAAACAATCTGGATCATATTTATTTTAAATTAAAATTTTTAATACTTTTACTAGAGAAACATGCTCTCTGTCGTTGTACATGCTTCATTAATCACATATATAAACGTTACGTAGTGGTGTTAAGAGTTATTGATTTCTTCATGTTCCTCGGCTCCATCAATTTCAGAATAGCTCAGTTTTCCGTCCCCGTCCTTATCCATTCTGTCGAAATTGTCATGGAACACCGACATCTTCTTTTTGTAATTTCCACAGCCTCGGGCAAGCAAGTGATAATGTGCCGCATATTTATCTACAAACCCATCACCATTCCTATCAATTCTTTCAAATCCGCCCGCACGGTTTTCAAGCAGCTTAGCATCCCGTTTTGCTCTTTTCGTTCGGCATCCGTCACCACAGTTGCAGCAAAAGAAGTTACAACCGCCCTTTCCACAACAAGGTGATTCCTTTCTCTGTATGAAATTAAGAAGTATGTAAATGCAGTACAGCAGGAAATCAATGACAGTATTGATTAGTTTTTTTTGTACACATTACCTAGTCATCACAGAGATAGTGACCTCTTCCTTGCCAGATTTCTACAAAATGCTTAGGACTGCAGCAAGTTCCATTGGTTTCACCTACCAACATTGCTATTACGGTTAGCACCGGAATGCCGCACACGAATAATTTTATTGTTATAGTTGAAAATGACGCCATTTGAATCTCCGCCTAGATTTTTAATAAGGAATTCAATTATGGCGCGTACGCTTGTAGAACGAAGCTTACTTTCTCTAAACTTCAACACGAAGAAACACTATAGAATTTTCTTATCACGTAAGCTCTTTTCGGTACTCAAAACCACACTGATAAACTTGAGCAGCGCTTTTCATCTTGTTTATACAGCAACAAATTCCTTTTTTAGAAAGTGTTATACTTGGAATGTTTATTAAAATCGCGCTTCAGAGCAACAACCAGCGTACGTCCTACGTGCTGGAAAACTGATTAATTTGGCAAAATGTTTTATGTAGGAAATGGTGACGGGTTATCGCAAAATGACAAGACAGTCAAGTAAATATAATATGCAAAATTGTTTCCGATTTTAATGAACAGAATTTAATACGTGTTCTTATGACTTATCGTCTCTTGACGGTTTACGTTGTAGCTGGTAATAAGTGAGGAGGTTTGTCATTTTTGATATGCGTTATTTAGGCGTACGTAGTAAAGCATTAATCAGAACGCCCAGGTTCAATCAAGCTCATAAAGGGGTAGTATGCATCTCTATCTAATAAATTGATATAAAGAGTATTACTTTGTAGCAAATAATGCGGGTTTTTCTTCGTGATATGCTGCCTGTCTTCGTAGTAGACCATATTGCATCACAAAGATGATACACGATGTCACCAAAACCGTAGAAGCATGAAAGCATGAGCATATATGTATATGGGTCTTTTAAATCCCAACTTCATGAACCTGTACTTCAAGCGCATTTTTTATTCAGAAGTGATCATGTGGAACAGTGTGAAGAGTAAGCTGTGCACGAACACCAACATTCATATCATGATGAACTTGCAGTTGATAGGCAACCACTTCAATGAGTGCCTGAGCTCTGATAAACTGAGTGAGTGTTAAAATGCAAATATGTAAAAGATTGTTGTTGTAATCTCATCTTTACTGCATTTTTTTGCATGTGAGTCATACTGCAAATTAATTAAGAGAGTGTTGAAATCAAGCTTAAATTGCTTATTGATGATTTTTGTCATATGTAATGCGACATCTGCATGTACCAAATTTGTTTTATGAAATGTCACCGAAACTCATTTTCGATCAATTAATATTGCACTTTTGATTATATTTGTTTAAATCGTTTTCAACATTTATAAAATATTAATTACGATATAATCACGATAATTAATTTCTTAAACATGTGCTAATTCAGCATTGCATTTGCACATAATACTTTCAAAACGTTAAAAAATGTTGATCCGCAAGTAACTAGGTAATTCTATGTGCCGTCATAGTTAATTTCAGCATAGCTCAGCTTCCCATCCCGGTCGTCCTTGTCCAGAAGCTGGAAACTGTTCGGAACATTTGTCATTTTTTCTGTGTAATTTGCGCAAGCACCCGTCGCCAAGTGGAAATGTGCTCCCCGCACATCTACAAACCGTCTCCATTTGTATGCATTGTAAAAATATGTGATTTTACATAGTTGTTTTTATTCACGAGGAATCACTCATCGCACAGAGTTACAGTCAGTCTACTGACTCACTGCTAACTACAACTACAAAGTTTACCAATTTTATAGGAATAGTATTTTCACAAGGAACAAGGAATAATTCTACCAACAAACAATACATTTCTTACACATACCTACTAAATGACGTACATTCTTTTGTGTGGCTTTTCTACTTACAAACTGCATTACTACCGTGTTCACATCATTAGACTAATCATTTTCTCAGCTTATATCTCATTCTTAATTAGTTACATTTCATTACCATTTTTATCAAGTTCACTGCCGTGTGAACAACAAACCAGTATTAGTACATACTTCCCTTTGTTCGTAGGACCTTGTCCTCAACGGTCCATTATGTTCCTTCTGAGAATAATTTTTGGATAGAGGGAAAAATAGAAAAACTATAAGAATAGATCACAAATGAAAATTTGATATTAAGGAATGAAATCCATTCATACTATCCTTATACTAACTTACATACTACTTACATATTAATAACCTATACACATTTCATGCACAAATTTTATTTTTCATTCATGCGTGTTTCTATCTAACTTATCTTAACATAAACTAATATTTCTTCCAAATAAACATATACAAACATACTTAATATAACTTTTTAAAATGATCTTACCTTAAGACTAACATATTAATTGTACCATATGAAATAACCTTATATAAATTGTTTTAAACATAAAATTATGAGTAAATGTTGTCTGTGGTCGTCGTCGGCATCGTGAAGAAAAAGATGAAAATATAGTTGAAAAGGGTGTCAGGTAATAAGGTAAAATAGGAGAGGAATATTTTCTAATTAACATTATGGGAATTTTTGTGAGTGCGGTGTTTTGTGGGAAAATAATGAAGCGTGGGAAGAACGTGGGAAAATAACGTAAAAAGGAATCTGATACTCAACTTGCATTTTTCTTGCATCTTGGTATGTTGATGTTGTCTGGGGTCAGTTCAGCTGATGATGATGGTTGTAGTGAGGTAGGTGTTGGTATAATGGTTGACTTGTCTCATCAAGGTGGTAGGTGTGTTTCCCATTTGGACAGTTGGTGGTAACCATAAGTCTGGCATAGGTGGCATGAACATGGTAGCTACAAGGCAGCTACATGGTCTTCCTTGGCAGGTGGACATGAAACCAGATTGGGGATACAAAGATGAACGTGTGTATCCATCTCTGAAGGAGGTGGGACTCCATCACTTGTTACCGGCGAGGTGGTGATGAACTGGATATGAGTTCAAACGTCCGTTGGTGAGGTTGGGTGGACACATGATGAGAATGATGACCAAAGAAACCAACTCTGGGGGATGTTGAGATTAGTACGTTGTAACTGGGATTCTGGTGTAGGTGAATCTGATGCTGGGAGGATCAAATGACAAATCCTCTGAGATGTTGCTGAGGATGGTGGACCATTTCAACAGGATCGTTTCCATGACAACGTATTTCTGAAACCTCTGGTTGGGTAGCTGTTTGCTGAGGACAACACTGATGAAAGCGAGTATGAGATCAGAGTAATAGGAAAGGACTAGATTCAAGTTGAGGGGATGGGGGAAGAGGAAGGTTGGGTGAGGCGAGGAAAGGTGAGGACTGGGGTGGAGGTGACACACAGTGGCCTGGACAACAGTGGCCTGGATGACGGTGGCCTGGATAACGGTGGACTGGATAACGGTGGCCTGGACAACGGTGGCCTGGACAACGGTGGCCTGGATAACGGTGGCCTGGATAACGGTGGCCTGGACAACGGTGGCCTGGACAACGGTGGCCTGGACAATGGTGGCTTGGATGACGGTGGCCTGGATAACGGTGGCCTGGATGACGGTGGCCTGGACAACGGTGGCCTGGACAACGGTGGCCTGGACAATGGTGGCTTGGATGACGGTGGTCTGGTTAGGCTGGAGAGATGAGCCGTTCCACTCGTACAAAAGAGGATGATAAATTTTTGTATTTTGTTTTTATATTTCTTTTTTCTGCTTCTTTTAATTAAACCGAATTAGAGCTTTTAACTTAGTTATTTTAAAGTAATGGAGAGATGAAGTAGCGGGACGTGCTACAGCTCTCTTCTTTCAATCTCGTCAAGTTGTTTTGGAAAAGATTGCCGAATTATTATACTTTGTAATTTTGAAACATAAGTATGATTTATTTGTAAACTAGAAATTATAGTAACTCATGCGGATGGAAAACACTTCTTTCTTTTCTTTCAAGAAAATAAAACTCAGAGTATATTCTTGAATTTTTCATGACTTATTTGTAAATTTGAATTGATTAACAACTACAAAGGAAAATTGACGAAATTTTGAACGCACACATATTTAGAGACAATTTCCTGAGCTATGAGACGTATTCCAGAAAATACCAATTAAAGTAATTTTTAAATAATTAAATTTTCTACCCTTTGAATTTTTTTTTTCTTTTGAGTTGAAATGAACGAATATGATTGTAAGACCAACATAGATTAAATTGAACTATCTTGACTTATAAAAATAAAACCTTTAAGTTGACTGAATTTAAGGAAAAGTGATTTTTTTCGAAAAAAATAAAAGTAGATTTATAACACCGATTCTTTTATATACCGAGTTAATTTTCTTTCTTTCTGAACTCTGTTTATTCCCTGGTAGTTCTAAGGTCAATGAGGTTATAAAGTGACTGGACAAATTGGTTGCGGTTTCTTTTCTGGAGTCGGAAAGTGACACTACCTATCTATCAATGCTGTGATGAGAAAAAGCAGATGGACTGGTGTGAGTGGCCATTTGCCAAAGATACAACTTTA
This sequence comes from Sinella curviseta, assembly GCA_004115045.4. NCBI lineage: Eukaryota > Metazoa > Arthropoda > Collembola > Entomobryomorpha > Entomobryidae > Sinella > Sinella curviseta. The sequence continues at coordinate 7,318,320 of CM023200.3, read as the reverse complement.
GAAATACGTCAGTAAGAGACAATCGACTGGGGTCTCAATCCTGCCGAGAGCACATGTAACCTAACCCTGATCCTATTCCCTGGAGGTTATCGCAAAGACGAGCCTGGGGGTTTCCGCAAACCCGGGTGGATGAAAGGAGAACAATGCCCCTAGTGGGATTAGGCATAACCCACGCTGCCAGAAAAAATCAAAATAAATGCCTTTTGTTGGGTCTCTGCTATAATTTATCATCATACCATAGGACCAGGAGCAGAGACGTGTGCAACAAAAAAACAATATCAAAACTGCGCCGTCGGGAAAAAGTCGGTGTAGTTCCTATCCTGAATTACCGTGGTCTATGTTACCAAGAACGACCAAGTTCACAGTATCATACAGTAACTCTAGTCACTACGGTGTGTAGTCAGTAAAGTCGCCTAACAGGGACACGCGGAGATACCTACTAACGAAGCGGAGCCTAAAAATCACGCGAAGATACCTATCTAAATACGCGGCCTAACATTTACGCGGAGATAACCTAACTCGAAGCGAAGCCTAACGTTCGCGGAGATACCTATCTAAATACGCGAGACGCAAAATAAAAAAGGGTTATGAGCCCCATGGCAGCACGCACACTCAGTAAAACAAGAAAAAATAAAAAGGTCATGGCTACTTTGGTACTGGAAATCTCTAGAGGATCTAAGGTCTGTGCCTACTATATTTTTTTTTATCATCACGATACTACGACAGAAAATGAATCAAACGCAAATTGAAACGGATATGAAAATCTGAACGGATATGAATTACCAATTGAGATAAATGTAAAAACAAATAAAGGAACGTTACCAATGTCGGTCGTTTGCCTGAGAATACCGGGATCACGAAGTGGGAGGACCACTCCGGAGCTGTGAGCAGCTAACCGTAACTCCATGGCGGATGGGTGCGGGGAGAGGGGGATAGATCCTTCTCTTCCTTCCTCGCGTGGGCAACGAAAAACGCAAAGTTCGACAGTCGCCAATGTAAAAATTTGTGATTTTACATATTTGTTTTTATTCACGAGGAATCACTCATCGCACAGAGTTACAGTCAGTCTACTGACTCACTGCTAACTACAACTACAAAGTTTACCGATTTTATAGGAATAGTATTTTCACAAGGAACAAGGAATAATTCTACCAACAAACAATACATTTCTTACACATACCTACTAAATGACGTACATTCTTTTGTGTGGCTTTTCTACTTACAAACTGCATTACTACCGTGTTCACATCATTAGATTAACTATTTTCTCAGCTTATATCTCATTCTTAATTAGTTACATTTCATTACCATTTTTATCAAGTTCACTGCCGTGTGAACAACAAACCAGTATTAGTACAGCATTTTGGAAAACCCGTCAATTATTTCCTGGTTGTCAAATATTCTTCCGGCTTGTCTTTTTAGTCGCTTCGGCTCGATGCGGCAGCCATCTCCACAGTTGCAGCAAAAGAAGTTACATCGACTCACGCCACAGCATGGCGTTCCTTCCGTCTATATCAACGAAACATCACATTTAGTAATGCAGCACAAGTTTACACGCTACCGCATTTAATTTGTTCATGGATATCGTGCGAATACCTGTCCCGTCATAGCACACAAAATTTACTCCCAACCAATTGTGTGAAATTTTATTTTGGTGGCAGCAAACGGCATTGATTTCATCAACCATCATTGAAACCATAATGAAACCCATCGCACCAATGAACATCGTCATTGAACTACCAATTTGTAAAGATATCATTTCAAAATTTAAGTTTTAAACGGAACAAGTGTTTTTTTATGATTTCACGGCCTGCAGATAATAAATATTAAGAGTCAGAAGGGTGTACTGTTTCGTATTAAAAATGTAACGGGGATGAAGAAACATCAAGGAAAATTGTGTTTGATGACGCAATATGGATTTCCATTGGAAATACAGTCATTGTTGTATCGGCGTTTTCGCTCTTCATATATTGGAAGAGCCCGTCAGATAATCAGCGCAAAGATGGCCTTAAACACTTTCTCAGAAAGAACTGTACGAGCGTCATCGTTTCATACATTAAACCGCTGCTGGAGCAAGGAGAACCAATGTCAGATCCACTCTGGAAAACGAGAGGATTACGGATTGTCTTCGTTGCGTACTTTCTCTCTGTCACCGTTCTGAGCAACGCATTCAAAAATAAAAACATCGACGAGATCACACATTTACAAGCGGAAATACCGTTCGACAATTTCGATAGTCTGGTATCACATAAATTTCAAATATATTCAAGATATGTGACGTATGGCGGATTCACCTCTTGGGAGGGATACAAAGAAATTGACTTGGTCAGACTTGCAATGCTCGTGATCAACACGTTTGGCTTCACATTCAAGTTTGTGTATGATCACTTCGTCATAAGCAATTGGGTGACAACTGAACTATTTCACTTTGCCCATGCTGAACAAAGCTACAAAGCTCGACCTTACCCGTATTTCCTTGACGTGTCCAAAGAGGCTCGGCGACTACTAAATTACACACAATTCCTCCCATATTCAAGGGAATTCATACTTACAGAGAATAGTACATGCAAATTACATGGTAACACTTCATGTGATATTCTTAAGGATTGTCGAAAGAAGGCAATAATTCTGATGGATACAGATGCACACATTAAGTATCTAGAAATGAGGTAAAGGGGCTTCAACCACGCATACCTGAGTAAGGAGTCTCTACGCAAAATCAAGTTCGGGATGCAGTTTCTGCGCTGGGTTCATCCAACCATTGTAAAACGTTTGGGAGGACTTTCGGCATCCGGACTAATGGATGGGTGGACCAGCTTCATTGTGGATTTCGTACCGAGGATACGCTATAAGATATGGGAGGACAATTTGCCTCTACCTGCGAGTTTGCGTGGATAAATTCTTACAGTGTTTATGATATTGGTGGCCGGGTACGTATTTTCTATATCTGTTCATCTTGTGGAAAGTATAACTATTTCACGTGTGCGAGCGCTATGTCGTTGGATTCATGCGACGTTTTTCGAGTTACGTACATTATTCCGACAACTTTTGAAGCGGCATTCGCGAAATTATAAATCAGATTAAATAATGAATCGTGGAACAAGATTTTGAATTTTCGAATGGTATTTAGATATAAGTTCATAGTATTGTTCATCGACGATCATAGAGTTCATATAAGCAAAATTCCGCGCATACCTCCTTACACCATATAGTGTACCTATGAGCATTATGAGCATGTTTCATTTTATTTTAAAAGTCCTGCAATTGTAAAAAAATCCATTTTAAAATTGTGGAACAATTTATTCAGAATAAGTTATATATTTAAGGATTATTATTTGTGTTTACACGAATGGAGTGATACATGACTTACAGTTAGTATTGAGTGAATGTGTATTATAGTATTATAACTGACAAACAAAATAAAACGACAAAAGCAAATAATAATGAATAAATAACGATGAATTGCAACAACTTCAGAGTATGGATCTTCCGCCAACCTGAATCCCAATGTAGCAGTTAATTACCGCATGAATAGTTCTCAAGATCAGACAATATATTCTACACTTACAGGTAATCTTACCTTAAGCTGTACTTATCTTGTTAGTGGTATTGGACCGATTTTTTTTAATTTTAATTTTTGAATTCATTGTGAACATTATGGTATGCTAATTTGAGATATAAGCTACGACATGGTTTTAACATGAATTTGTATTACGTCCTCAATTGTGTTGACAACTGTTGCTCTACTTGTCGGTTTACATGTTACATCTAGCTTGCGATAACACTCCATCGCAGTCGCTACTGCACGAAAGAAAAATGCACGAGATTCAAGTAGGTAGCCAAGTGCTGCAACAGTCAGACATGACATCCATACATAAAATACGACAACAATATTACCTCTCATTGACAGCGGAGTGGGTTGCTTTTGTATGTTTTCCCTATCGGCATGATATCGACGAATATCCTGCTTTGCGTACAATGGTAACGCATTCTTCTGTTTCTTCACCCACAGGTTGTTTAGTCCAGACTGTGCCAAGGAGTAAAGGCGCACCGAAAATGTCTCCGCGGATAAGTGCAACCTTTTAAACAGCCAGATGTAATATGCATTTTCATAAGGTCGTGTACTGATATGCAAGTCGCTTTCCCGGACACTACTGTTAACGATTTGACGAATTGTGGCGGAGTATACTAAACCCAACTTGTCATAAGTACTTATATATGCCGTCTGATTACATCCCCTAAACAGACGAAGCACATTTGTGCCAAACTCAGGGCTCTCAAAATCTGCGATCATTTTGGGTCGGTAAATCATTTTTTCAAAATGATTTCTGTACTGAATGTCGTCAAATATGGATTGGTTTTTTATAAAAAAGTACAAGTCCAGCTCTGTGTGACACAAGTGTTTGGAACATTTTGTTGACATGAATGTACTATAATTTACTGTATTTCTGTAATCCCGAGTTATCGTCCGTAATGGATACCTATTCGATATCAATGTGAAATTGAAGTTGATCAAATCGGTAAATCTGTCCATGGGTTGCGCAACCAGCTCACTAACCAGCGAAGTTATATTATCTCCTTTGTACTCGTTGGACAAGAACATACCGACCAGTACCCATGGAAACAGAACAATTTTGTGCTTTTCAAGAAATCTGAGTGGCTGGGATATTAGTAGGTGATATGGAAATGAGAACTGATCCCACAGCGAATCGTATCCTGAGCGTCTGAGATAGCATATACTCACAATCGATAAAATTATAAACCAAGCCCAAATACTATTATCGAATGCTGAGATGAAACCCTGATAGGACAACGTCTGACCAATTTTCATTTTAGTACATGATAAAAAGTGGAGCGGGTACGGGGCTTCCGTCGTTGTCAGATGTATTGATCCAGCGTTTTCAACAACATGGCTATGCGGAAATGGTAAATTGCTCAAATCATCTAGTGGGAACGTCACGAGCGTTGAGTTTGGTAACAGTGTATCCAAATATTGAATAATCAAGTGATCGATGGTAATGTGGAAATCCTTTAAATACACGATTAAGAGCGTTTGATCGACTGCTCTGGTGTTTGCGCTCCACAATGTTTTCATTGACGCCATGCTCCCATCTGAAATACTTTCACAGGGTGTCATTGCAATTCCGCTGTACACATTGTACGTGAGCAAGCCAATCACAGCGAAACGATCCAGTGTCGGGTTTTTTAGTTCTACCGCAAGTTGAACGGCACTTTCGGATAATACAGAATGTTTCCTAAAAGGTGACAACACAAATTGGCTCGAGATTACCTGGAAATTATAGTATTCTTTTGAATAGTCAATCAGGAAGATGAGCCGGACTGGAAGGACGGCTATTACAATAAAGAGGCAAAATTTTTCCAAACTGGAAAGAATTGAAATTGAATTCCAGTTGGTGACATTTACATTACCCAACTTGTGGTCTAGTGTAACGTGAGAGAAAAACCAATAATATTTGGCGGTTCCAATTTGGAGTTCTCTGTCAACATTAAAGGCAATGTCCAGAAATGTGTCCGGGAAAGGATTACGAAACTTCACAAAAGGCGTTGCAGCGGTTCGAATTTCCCATTTGGGACAGTGCAGCGGATCAATGTACACATGAAGGACGCATGTCAGTTTGGGAGGTAGAACAGGTCGGAAGACAAACTCAGATGAATTCTTATTCAATTCCATTGGGTATCCGTTGCAGAGTGCCATTCCATTATCGTTCGGTGTGTGCAGGTAATGCGACCGAACAACTGGAAATTTTGTCGATACTAAGTTGTAAGATCTGTCGAATCGCGGCAAGCCAATAACCTTTATGTGATTGAACATTAAATGTATCGAGCAGTTTTGAAACGGTACAAGTTGTTGTGTGAGATTTAATGTTTCGTTCAAGTGGTCATGAAGAATCGCTTGAGCCAACAAGCTCATTGCTGAATTCAAAGAAAATAATACAGCGCTCAAGATATAGCGCTTGGTGCGCCTCATCGTGATTTATTTATTGCTCGTTTCGTAATAGCTTCACAGGTACTAAGTTCAATTAAAGTATGTTTTTAACTTCACTAACAAGTAATTCCCGAGGATGAAGTTCATGCAGAATCTTCGGAAAACTTCATAAGCAATTTCAATGGTAATGACCGGCGTTGTACCTAGGGTTTCCATATCAATATTGGATATTGATAAGCTATCAATATTTTTCCTGTATTTCTTATCAATAGCTTATCAATATATTGATAAGATTTCAGTCAGTTATTGCTGATTAATGTATCAACGTTAATATATAAAGCTCCCAGGACAACAATGGGAGTACCCAGGACAACAATGGGAGTACCCAGGACAACAATGGGAGTACCCAGGACAACAATGGGAGTACCCAGGACAACAATGGGAGTACCCAGGACAACAATGGGAGTACCCAGGACAACAATGGGAGTACCCAGGACAACAATGGGAGTACCCAGGACAACAATGGGAGTACCCAGGACAAAATTTTCTGTAAATACTAGAAATCAAGTGTTGAATGCCATAAAGTGGTTTGCAGAAAGGCATTGCCAATGATTTAACCACGGATCTTCTTAAGATACCGGCTCATTCACTAGACGATGAACTGAATGATTGTATTCACACCGCTATAAATGCTACTCGAACTCGTCGCATTTCCCAAAACGCAGACTCAGCATTGTTTAAAATGCTCAGACAAGAAATGACATTTTTTGATAATGGGGCCACTTGACGTGTAAAATTTGCTTGTAACGGTAACCCATGGAGTGTTGAGTAAAAACGAACCTCTTCAATTGCCAAAAATTGTTGTATCAGAATTACGTCCCCACTTGGAAATCGCAGTCTGGATGCTCTCGTGTTTTTTAAATACAAATGCACATGCTTGTATATGCTTAAATCAATTCATGTACATCAATGGCTTCCATACTTTAGTATTGTTTAAGTTATAAGATGATTTTACCTGAGTTGTGAAGTACAAGGATTTTATCTTTTAACATGTGTTACATGATATCTAATATAAAATATGAAATGTTGGTTGGAAGAGTATGTTGACCGATGTTTATCGCTTCGTTATTTATGTATATGCACTATGTACACGACTGATTTTCATTGGCACATGTCGAACTTTTCATATAAAAAACTATATTGTTGTTATTATTGATTCAAAATTCAATAAAGTAAATTTTAATTACTCAAAAAACCGATATTTAGTAAAGAAATGAAAGATTTCTGGACATGAAACAGATTATATTCCGTACGAGTAGTTCCATATTTATAGCAAATAAAGTGATTGCAGTGCAATCATTGCACCGAATTTATATGTCCAAGTTAGAATGATTCTCAAAGGGGTACACGAATAACAGAAAATATTTATGTAGTTGAGCTCAAAACGAATGGTCAAAAAATAGTTCTTATCAATATATTGATAAGATGTTGATAATTTCTAATATTGATAAGGTATTGATAAGCTATTGATATGGAAACCCTAGTTGTACCTTTACAACATCCAATTTCTATAGGAAATGCCTAGATATCCAGACACAAAACTACAATTTGCATGCATGTGCTTGGCACAATATTTCCGAGTGAGTTTTTACAAACACGTCGTACTAATAAGACGTTATAACAATCGCCAGGGCAAGCCAACTTTACACAAGACATACACGCGTTTCCTGCAGACCAAACGCAATTATAAAGACACGTTATCATAGCCAGTGGTATAGTTAGCCAATCGTGTAATTCGTAAGTATTGACGACATCAGCAATTAGGTAATTAAAAACTAAATAGGATAAGTAATGGACGATACTATTATATACAATGTATTGTCTCAGAGTAGGATGAAATGGTATCTAACGTATCATCATATGTGGATGTGTGCGATATATGGTCATATTCTCAGTCCATGAGAACCACATATCCACCGAATATTCTTTCCTATCGAGCACGCATAATAGCAATATACGCATTAGCGATAAAATTAATTTCATAGTGGATTAGCGTAATTAAAACTCGGAATTGTACTCAAACTTGCTTCAGCCACTAAAACTTAATGTCAAACTAAAGTGCGAAGTCCAATCAGGAATTGTATATTATGTTCCAAGTGTCAACAATTTGGACTAGAGGCTTTATATCCAATTTATTGGAGACTTTGCAGACAGGTAATCTAGTTAATTAGTAAGAGTAAGGCAGCACAGCAAAGGAGCATACATAGAGCAATTAAGCGTAACGCAATCCTATCTTTCCTCATAGCTACTGACCGTTGACTGCGTTGACTATTACCAACCTACCCTACAAGCACAAATCTTCTTCTTCGCGCCACCGCGATTATGATGTTGAATGCCGGTTCGGATAACAAGTATCACAAAATGAGAATAAGGGACAGCAAATACGCCTATCTGAGTAAGTAAGCACTAAACTAAACCAAGTATCGGATAATGTTTTTACGTTGGCTTCGTCCGATCATGGCCACTCGTTTCGATGCACTATCAGCATCGGGATTAATGGATTGGCGGATAAGATTGGTCGTCGATATCATCCCAGAATGCAGTTCAACGTCTTGGACCGGAATCTGAAAGTTTGTGGGGAAAATTCGTACACTATTTATGATTTTGTTTTGGTGTGCCTATATAAAATCAAGTGATCATTTACGCAGTCAAGTGATCCCGGGTGTGCCTCAGCAATATCACAAATCGCCTAATGGGTTTTTTCATCATTTAAAAACGTTTTAATTTTTTAGTTCGGTCAAACTAACGCATCAACAGGCCAAGCAAACACTGGAAGCAGCAGGTGGTTCATTCAAATAATTTAACATATGGTCTTAAAGGCTGATATAGACTAATGAACATATCCGTTTACATCTACGTATTTCTAGATGTCTCGGGTTTTATGCCATGTGACAAAGAGGGTCATCCAGTCTAGCCTTGACGGCATTCGTAGGGACACCGTCAACGATCTCATGAAATTAAGAAATGCATCGGTCAGTCCTGATGTACTTGTGATCGGAGGTACTGAGGTAGAAATTGAGTTTCAAAGTTAGGTTTAAGTATTCAACTTATTCTTACCTTGATTCATTTTTATCTATATTTAAGATTCATTTTGTTTTTTTTTCAGAAAGGACATGATAATACGGGAACTTACACGCATGAGAATGGGTACACGGTAAAGTAAAAGTAACTGGACGACGACTGCATCATATTCGTCACAACCCACGTAAAGTGCAAACACTTTAGCGGCGGTGGCACTGAATTTATAGCTTCTGAGATATTCTTTCTTGTTCTTAAAATCATAAAGTATAAGAAATACAACAACAAGTGTATCAAGAATCTTGATTCAAGATGAAAACAAATATTATTAGGAGTAAATATGGTACCAAATTCTAATGGTTTAATATATTTCAGGATTCATCATTTAACGACTTCCATCTTGATGAGAATGGATGGGATATTAACTACTTCCCAAGAGAGGAGTTTTCGTTTTTGGCTTCAATGGCTGCCCAGTTTCCTTGCTGGAATATCACCAAGGTGAATTAGAGTCGATATATACCATATTGGCCAACAGTCAATTTTTGTAGTAAAATGTTGAAATAAATCAATTATTCATTGTAACTTACGCATATCATTAACTCATGTATTTGCTAGTCAGCATAAATTTTATTCATTTTTCCAATGTAATGCAGAGTGATGCATATATTTCGATCCTAAGTTGTATTCTTCATTTCGTAGCTCGATTGTCTACATTCGCTCAAATCAATGGTGAAAACCTGTCGGTAGTCCGAAAGGTAAGCATATCCACCATTTACCGATCAGTTCGGGTGATCGGACTGATATTTTTAATTATGAGCCGTTTGTCACTTATACGCTTCGTTGGAGAAAGCCGTAGTGCAATTTGTTCCATATGTTCCGAGATTCGACCCGGAAATTTTTTTCCGGTACAGTGCATCGGATTTGATACCGCTTCTCTGTCAAGTGACAACACAATTCAAGAAAATTCTTGTGCAACTGTCGGAAGCGGATTTTAATCATGGCTAGTGGCTACTTTATTCTGCAATAAAATATATATAATAAATTTACATTTTCCTCATAATGACAGAAATGAACTCATGCAACATATATACTCGCCATGTGACCCAAGACTGACAAATACTGCGACATGCAGATATCAGTACAACGTTATCAATAAAAATATTGTAGTTTAATTTATACACGAAACATGATTCAAATCAGTTTCACGACAAGTTTTTGTATCTCAATATACATATCCAATAATTAATAAATTGCTTACCATTATTAGTTACATGCATACTTACATTATACTTACATTATATTTTACATTATAAATGGCAAAAGGTATGTAGCATATTCCAAAGACTATTATCATATCATATTCAAAATCCAATTTAATATTTTATAAACTCCTTATACATATTAGCCGAATTCACTTATTTGTACAGCATTATATTTGTATCAAATAAGCTTAATAGTCAAATGTCAAGACGACGTCAACAACTCTCATTGTCAACAAGTTAAGATATTCACCAATCATATCTTCATCAATGTTCCAGAACATGCCATACCGAAACACAATCGGTTTCAGTGCCCTGGTCTCCATATCTGCTAACCTATTTGCCACTCCTCCTCGCTTTGCCGGTTTAATCCTTGCTCTCAGCCTTTGAACCTGCACCACATACATTCCCAATCCGCACACTTTGCATACCCATGGCAGGCCTAACAAGTGGCTGCAAGAGAGGAGAGCAACAACGAATGCCGAAAATGAAACATGAACGTGCCAATCTGGTCGCTGGATGTTTTAACAACAATCCAAGTGAAAATCACCAGCGTCCAAAATGATCACGTGTACATTAGGTATACCCACTTGGTGGTCGCCTCGTGACATTTTTGCTCAAGTATGATGTGGCATTCGTAGAGTCGCTTGAACTTCCGACTCTCCTTCACTCGGCAGAGCAAGCTCTTCATCAGCATAGCGTACCTGCTCATAAGGAGAAAGCTTATGCACATGTTGTACGACAGAAGCCGATTCAGCTCGACAGTAGAGTACACGGCAAACCATAGCCGAAACCCGTGCTCAAATAGGATGGTATTTTTTGAGCGGTACATTGGATCAGGTAGAATCATATCCAGCAGATTATGTGCAACGTCAAAGTTGGCCCCCACTTTCCCAATTCCAGACATTAGAGGAACATTGGACATGCTAGCAATAGTCATTACCATTGGGAGTTGCCAAGCCTTGAAGGATTTGCCCTTTTCGTTTCTTTTGTTTCCTACAAAAAAATTTAGGCATTTAGTTTGCATCAAGCGACAAATTTACAAGCTTCCATTCCAATGTTTATTTCTTACTTGCACATATTTCACCCGTTATTTTCAGCAACTCGTTTAAGCCTCCGAGTTGTTGCCGTGATCCAAGAGTGTATGAGAGGAGTGCGCCAGACCTGCTGTCCAAGCAAAAATGCAGTATACGATTGCTGTAAAAGTGTTGAAATCGGTTGTTGGCCCGCTGACTAGGAACCTGCAAACCACGCCCAAGTACATCATGGCAAGAACGACATGCTGAAGCCAATGACACTTGAATGGAGTCCAAGGATACTTCTGCATGTTCCAGATGAAACAACCGTTGGTTGTATCCAACTGTACTGGAAATGGGCTTGCATACCAGAACGCGAGGGATTGCATTTTGAATACCATGCATTCAAAATCCGTCAGATACGTGCACTTGTTTTTGGCCTGGTAGTGATTATTTAAGGCTTGAAATTCGTTTCTCGGTGTCAAAGATTTTTTACCAGACATTTTCGAACAAGTCAATTGTTAGAGTTACGTCAGCGTGGAAAATTGTATATTTTCTGAGGAGCTTTTGATGGTTATATTAACTGCGATATTCAGGGAAACTTTAGGTTAACACGTCACGAAAGTTCTACGGCGAAGCAAGAACAGAAGGAAAACTGATCACAACACAACAAACCCTAGCAGAATGCCAAGTTATACAATTTGTTTGTATCCAGCTTTGCACATAAAATAACTGCGCACATAAGTTATTAATACATTGGAACTTATGCAAATATCCTTTACCTATTGAAGATGAATTAAGCACAATACGGTGTACGGACCTGATGATAAATTATTTCCGAAGTCAGGTGAAAACTTAAACCTTCTTGTTTCACGACTGCTTTCCGTTGAGTAAGGAGTCATCCTAAATAACTCATTTCGGAGTGTATTGCTGTTTCCCACAACAAATTATACTTTTAAATGAAACAACACAACTTTATGTTAATAATCCTCAAATCAGGGCATAAGTCTGCAGTATATTTGGACAATATTACACTTTGTGTAAAGGAGAATGGAAGTAAAGAATTGAAGCATTGCTCCTAGAGTCCTAATGTTTAGATTATTTATATATAGCAATATCTTTAACCCACTAAAATACATTTTAACTTACAAAACCAAGAACGTAACTTTCCATTCACATTACCCAACATTCTCTCTCAGTTCCGTTTCACATTCAAGCATGCCTTAGAAAGTTAAAAATAGGAATACTTAGCTTTAATAACAGTATATTGAATATTGAGGTATGTGTTATCTAGACCAATTATCAATTTACGAAAATTATTTAAACACTATTGAAAGCCTTAGCAATTATACAATACAATTTTTTACATGTTTCAAAATATAACATGAATATGTTGTATAAATCCTGTTGGAATTAAAATCTTGCATCCAAATAGAGTCGTTAATGGGTCCGGCAAGCTAAATATGGGAACTTGTATTACAGCCTGCATCCAGATTTTTTGGTCCATTGGAGTGTTTCAAGAAATCTAATGCTGGTTAAAATTAACAGGAACATTTAAGCAAACGTGATGTACTTTCGGTATTATCTTTGTTAAATAAAAACATAATAACTAGAAATAGCTATTAAAAATAACGAACATGACATTTAAAAGCTCCTTATCGTTCACCTTGCTAATTTAAACGTCGATTACCATTTTCACATCAAAGCTTCTGCAATATCTCCAAAAGTTGTTCCGGAAGGGGAAGCAGGCGAGTATTTTGTTGTTTAATTGTCCACGGGGTCAGTAGATTCACACTGTGCGTTAGAAAGGTTAATTTAATTTAAATTTGTAAACACTTGCTTCGAAGGTTCAAAAACATTTGATGGGGAATTCTGTCGTGATACGTAACTGGGTCAAGTATTTACTGGCAATACAGGTTATTAACGGCATGGTGCTAATTAAAACTACGCTTACCACCAACCTGGAGATCTGCGGCTATATAGTGTCAAGTCGACATGTTCAGCTAATGCCTTTGATTAGTCTGAATCAAAAAATACGCATTCAATTAGAATGACCCTAGGATGCTACTTCCAATTCTTTACTTCCAATGACATTTTACTACAATTCAAAATTTTCAAAAAGATTTTACCTCAAATCGATTTTAGTTCAACCTGGACTTTTGTACAACCATATTTTTGCTCCAATATTATTTGTTCAAAACTACCTAGTTTTGTTATACTGCAGTTTCCCAAATATAATTACCTACATCGAATTATCACGTATTCTTATTTTCGTCCAAAACCAGTCTTAGTGATGTGAATATGCGAAATTAGGAATGCATAATTGCAACCTCTAATGTGATGATGTGAGCATCAAAGTTTTTAGTTCAGGGCGATACTAGATGCATTTAACTGTCGGTGTCGTCACCATTGAAATATTCATGAAAAATGCCATTTGTTCTTCGGTGAAGGTCGGTAATGAAGCTTCTCCTGAACTCACATATTGACATATATTTAACACAAACACCACCTGAAGGTCAACTGCCTTGAAATAAATATTAATGAAATGAACAACGACTTCCATTTGAAACGGTGAACAAATTCTGTAAGCTTCAAACCTAATACATATTTCCTGAATTTTCCCAATTTATTAATGTGGGGATACACCTATATCTTTGTTTGAAGCTCATTGTGAAACTTTATTCTAAGAACAAGATGTGTTTCTGTTTAGTCGTAGTAAAACTCAAAATTTGAAATGTAGTGTATTAGTACAAATTTTCGTGTTGAAGTAGGGTCCAGGTTGAACTAGAGTCTGGGTTGAAGTAGAGTCTTTTTGGGGTAGAGAAGTTGAAGTAGGATCCGGGTTAGGTAAATGTTTTTCAGGTAGCGTCCGTACACCAATTAGAATATGTTATTCATGAAAAGTCACTTTCCGAGTAAACGTCTCAATCAACTCAATGAGGTCACACTGTTTCATAGTCTCACAAAATTGATAACATAATGTCTATAATTCATAGGACCTCATGGTTACATATTATTTTTTCTGTATGTATATGCGTAAGTTCATTATCGTTTTCGCATCATCAATTGCCATCGTGCTCTTGAACGGATGCGTTACTTGGAAAAAGTATGCAGAAACTGGAATACTTACCCAATACTAGCAACAATAATAGTAATTAGTACGAAGTAATTAATGCGGAGGTGTTCATGGTGATTAACTTCAACGTTCATCCATACCCACGAATACCATAACTTTTACAAATCTCATATGCATGCGTCAACATACATTGTATAATCATATGGTTCTGTGCGTACTCTGTACGGAAAGCTTAATTCATTAATATTACCATTTACTTGGAAACGGGTTTAATAGGTTCGCTATATCGCTTATAATTTTGGATGTTGTATGAATTATGCATCAAATGTAAATTTAGTAAATCGTTTCTAGAAATACAGAAATTGGTGCAGAGTATACAAAAATAATTTTATTACGAAATTATTATTCAGAGCATTTTCGTTCAGAGATAAAATTTGAATGCTATAGATTACCAAAGTGTGTACCAGAATGTTATCGCACGGTGCCGGTCACCAGATGTTTTCTAGATTTCGCAGGTGTCCTAGCACATATACATGACTGCTTACATTTCCAGGAAATGCGTTGCATATACTAAAAAACCGTACTTAGAGTGTCATGCGCTTACTAATTTTGTCATTTCTTATCTTACATATAAAGAGTCGCGGCAAATAAACGTTATGATTCCTGCAACTTTATATCATTTCAGCGTTAATCTTTCTGACTAGAACGTATTATTTTAAAAAGCCGTAGCTGTAAAAAAATTTCCAAAACTTCATCAAGTTGTTCCACTTCACATCAAGCGTGTATCTGTTCAAATGGCGCCGTCACCACCCACAATTCCAAACATTATTTGTTTCGGCGTGACCGCGTTAGTTGTATTTATTATGCACGTGGGCACGGTTTGTGGGGATTGCTGCACTAAAAATAGGGTAGTCGGGACTCAAGAAATTGAATCTGCGAGTGGAGGCATCAGAAGGATTCCCATTACAGCATGTGCTGATGAGGTATTTTTACATATATGTAAAAATACAATTTGTATATACAAAAATTAAAATGAGTAATAGGCATTCAGAGGCATATGTCGCGTACATGTAAATACTTACTTTCCAATCTAGACAAAAGGAACGCCATCCTGCGGATATGGTGCTTGCAATTTTTTTTGTTGCAATTGCGCCGGAGGGTGTAGGAAGCATGGATCGAAAAGTAGGATGTTAACCAGGGCGAATTCTGAATATCATACACACGGGTTCCAGAAAATTGATCCAAATAGCGACGGATTTGTTGATATTCATGAGGCTCGTTTCTATTTGCGCGAAGGAGGCTTCGGAAATTACACCGAAAAGACGGTCACCTTTCGCGACCAGTTTGAAAGGATGGACACAAACGGTGACGGGAAATTGAGTTATTCCGAAATTGATTCCTAGGCTTTGAACTGGCAACAGTGGTGAAATTTGTTCCTGCTTAACGGAATTCAGAGTGGGATTTTCAACTTTTCTTTAGAAATAAATATGTACATCTACAATCCATATTGAAAAATCTATCCATCCAACGATATAAGCAGTGCATACATATTGTTTTGAGTTGAGAAAAATGAACAAGTCGTTTTAATTTTTACATTGAAATCATGCCATTTACAATCACATGAGCATCACTTGGCATAAATTAAATAGCGGAATATGTTTTTTGTCCTCAACTATTTTTAGGTAGATTGAAAGTTTGCAATCAATACAATACTTACCTAGTGATGAACATTCATTTGAACAACATATTATCTACGTACGTTTCACATTTATGTCGTGCTGTCAAGCTTTTAAATGCCCAACCTGTCACCTTAGTTTAAACAAGGTTGTTCAGATCAATTAATCATCAGTATGAGGAAGATGAACAAAATAAAATCTCACACTGATGAAGTGGATCCAACAGTATATTTGAAGGCTTTCCACGAGTTCCTGCTTGCAATAACGGATTTGGTGCAAGCTTATTTATTTCTTTGTAAGTCGTCGTCACATGTGAAATTTGTAAACCAATTCGTAAAGCCGTCTTGTAAGTACATTCAACAAGCAGGACAACAAACCTATCGTATAAAGGCAAGTCAATTGAATGCGTGGCTAAACCGTTTATTGTTTTTAAATCGATGCGACGTAATTCACATTTAAAATTCATTACAGCTCTCGACAGTAGCAGAAATGCTTGGAATTGTTTTGGAATCTGATCATATCCTATGTATATGTTGTCATTGGTTTTGATTTCTCAGCAAATGCAATTCCAGCAAGACTGTCGATGTAATGGCAAGACGCCGTTATGTTTACATATATCGAATTGCCCATTACTACGACAAATTGTCTGGTCGCCTTCGCGTTCTATGCATAATGGGTGATGTGGTAGCCTTCACCAACTCTTTAGTGTCAAGCGTTTACAAGGACAGCATCCGGCGACCATTTCACTACAGAATCAACACGACTCTATTTTCGTCTGCCGTTTTACTGCAGTAAACTCTTGCATGCGTATTTAGCCAACAGGTTGTCCTTCTAAAAATCGTCATACTTTTACAAAGGTATATTTTGAGTTGTTTCGGAAATATGCATTATTGACTTTCTGCAGATGGGAAGAGTTCGCAACCGCATGAAGAAAATAAAGATGATGGAAAAAGAAAATGGAAATGCCCTTGCAATGATAAATTACTGGGCAACAAATGGAACCTGTAGCCTTAGAGGAAAAGCTTTTCTAATTGATTGCGGATCTGTGTTTCAAGTAATTTTTCATTCGTACCGTTGATTAATCGTGATACTCACTAGGGAACTATTTCAGGTGAAGTGTGAGGATTGATGAATGAGATATGTTTTTATATCAAATCTGGTTCGCTGATTACGAATTTGCGATTATTTTTTTGTTTAACTTACAAGGGAACGCTGGGAGGTGTTTTTTGTAATTTCTGATTTCTCTTAACATGGGTCATAGGGTATATGTTTATACTAAAAAGAGGCCGTAGATTTTGAATCTGACGTTCATTTTTGTATGCGATGAATTATATGCTCAGAATCCACGTGTAACGGCTAAAATAATAAAGGTGAAACAATTTTGACTTCACATTCGAATTCAGCACCATAAATTAGGTATAAATCAGTGCTTTGCAACAAACTTTTGCTAAGTTTCGAAAACACATGTATTTAAATGATAAACATTCAAATTTGATTTTTACAAAAAACGAACATCAGAATCTTAATCAGCGTAGTCGATTTAGTATAAAAACATGTTTTTCATTTGAATTTGCGAACTTCACCTCGGGCAGTTCCTAGTCAGTGGACGTTGTTTATTATTGGATAATTTACATGTTTCTTTCAGTTTGTGATGACGATGATGATGACAGTCATTCTACGCTCAACGCCACCATGTTAATGGTCCATGTTCCTGTTTGCTAGGATACATTTTAACTGATGGCGTAAGTGGTGGAAATGAACCGAATGAATGTGCGAGGTTTTCAAGTCGATTACTGATTTAGTCGGTTTGAATTCATTGTATATATTTGAGTATTAATAGTTCAAAAATCTAATGTAATTAAATAATATGAATACAATGATTGTGGAAAACCTGAAATAACAACGAACAAAGTCATAATTAAATTCATCCAGCTCAAAATGTCGAGTTCATAACTTGTACTACGCCCGGACGAAACTTCTACATTTGATAAACCAATACCCAAAACCCGGAATCTGTATTCCTCCACCTTATCAATCCAAATATCTTTGTTCTCGCCAGATGCTCTAAACTCGCCATCAAAATCGTTGGATTTGTAATGCCGCCACCAACCCACTTCTCTTTGGAAAACTCCCTTGTCCTTATAATACCTGTAACCGTCTATTGCATTATTCAATATTACAGTAGTATTTGATTGTGCCGCCCATTTGCACAGGTTGTGAATATAATTTAGATAATTTAACATTTCATGTCTACTCTGATAAAATGTATCACTGGTATGGTAATGTAACATCATGAATGACAACTTGACTTGTGTCAAATTTCTTTTCAATGCCACTAATTTCCTGCACTTTTCCAAAGCCGCAAGCCTATGTCGCACCATTGTGCCAATCTCTAACAACACATTGTGTTCATCTTCTTCAATATAAAATACAATTTTCTGAGATCTAAGTATATATAAATTCAAAAGTGTGGCTTCCTCATCTGACTGGCTCGAGTAATCAGTACACATGGAAGTTTGGAACATGTAACCAACTGTGTATTCATTTTCTGGAATGCCCAACCCATTTAGTATAGTATATTTTAGAAACTTTTCAGACTCCTCAGTTTTGTTTCCCATAAATGGTATAACATATGTGGCGATGGGTTTCAGCACTTTACGATACACGGCTGTAATTTCTGATGAGTTGTTGGTCGACCCGTTCAATAAGTGGGTCAAGAAAACTTGAGGCATCAACACCAATGTGGCATCTTTATGTCCTGTGGCTAATCTGCCAAGCCTGCTCAGATCATTTGCCAAAACCCGGAATGCGTGGCGGGAGCCGTCGGAGACGAGTAAAACCACCCCACCAAATTTCTTTCTTATTTTTTGAAACAGAGCGTCTGTATCTTCTGGCAGAGTATGCAAAGACGATTTAGCCAACCAGTTATCACCAAGACTAAAAATTATTTCCACGTTGGCCTTATTACAAACGAGTCCATTGTGAGGGTCAAATTGAAGGAAGGTGTCGTTGAAAGTATCCTTAGAGCGGTAAGAGAAAAACGGGTACATAAATTGAATGACATAATGTAATAAGCTAAAATTATTTATCAATTTATAAAAACTATTATACCTTGTTGTTAGAAAATAAGTTGTCTTCCGTAACTGTTGAGAGTGTAATGGTAAGCAGGAGAAATATTCCTATCACTGACCACTGATTCATTGCAAGAAACATGACGGAGTTTCATAAAAAATGTGCTTCAAATCAGGTCGCTATTTTGAAATGGAGCGCAGTGTACTATGCAAACATATAATAACTTACAGCATTATTGCTGTCAACATCAATTTTAATGAAATGAAAAGAACGTTGAATCGGCTGGTAAAAAGACAATGAAGGTACATGCAGCACAATGATGACTGTGTAAATATTTCTTACCCTCAAAACTTGCAAAATAGTTTTCTGAATTCTTTGTAATATGTATGGTCGAATGATGTCACGACACATATCCATACAAAATGTTGTAAAAACCCAAACCAACAAAAGTTTCGATTATAATTGACTGAGTAGGAAAGTTTGAGGAAATATGAATTTTAAAATACATGATGAGCCAAATATTTACCGTTTTCTCTAAGAATTACATACCAAAATTTGCATGCCAGCTTCCTCGTCAATAGGGTTTCCGTTATAATGAATGACATGGTTACTTGGTAAATTTAGAACAAGATATTGCTATAAACTGTGTAGCTGACGGAAGTGATTGTGGTTATATAAGGTGCGTGTCAAAACATAGGGATATTTTTTGAAATGGTCATAACTTTTAAGGAGTTTCATGGATTTTCCCCATGTTCATACCAAATTGGGACTAACTTATGCTGATAATGATTGCAAGGTTGCGTGATCCTAGCGGCCTCATAACGAGAGTAATTGGTAATTTTCTAAAGTGGTCAAATTTGGAGTGTTCCAAAACATAGGGATACTGTCACTAATTGTTGCCGGAAACCAACCGATTTGTTCAAAAATTACTTTAAATGTCATTTTGTGCATAAAAGAGTCCATACTCAACAATACAAGTTGTTTTCGGTTCAAAAATTCGAAAAAGTCGATTTACATAGGAAAACTGGGTTGTCGTACGTTTCCGCATCTATATGCCACACGGGTTGACCAATATTTACAACTTTTGGCTTCAAATGCAGAGGACAGTTCAGTTTTACTATGGTGTTTACCATTTTGGAATTTCCATGTATGTATACATGCTAAATTTTGAAATGAAAAATTGCTAGCCAATTCTAGCGATAAAATGCACTAAAATGCACTGGAAATTCCATTTTGAATGTTTGGTCGTTAAATCCGTTACAATGCAAAGCTAAAAAATTCCGAATGTTAATCCAAATTATATAATTGAACTGTCCTCTTCATTTTGAGCAAAAAGTTGTAAATATTGGTCAACCAGTGTAGCTTCTACATGTGGAAACGTTCGACAACCCAGTTTTCCTCTATAAATCGACTTTTTCGAATTTTAGAAATTTGAACCGAAAACATCATGTATTGTTGAGTATGGACTCTTTTATGCACAAAATGACATTTAAAGTCATTTTTGAACACATCTGTTGGTTTCCGGCCACAATTAGTGACAGTATCCCTATGTTTTGGAACACTCCAAATTTGACCACTTTAGAAAATTACCAGTTACTCTCGTTATGAGGACGCTATGATCACGCAACCTTGCAAGCATTATCAGCATAAGTTAGTCCCAATTTGGTATGAACATGGGGAGAATCCATGAAACTCCTTAATAATTATGACCATTTCAAAAAATATCCCTGTTTTGACACGCACCTTATTTAGCATCGCGTTGAGTCAATGCCATTGACATTTAACGTTGTTTCCAACACACTACCAGGAATAAACTATACGCAAGAAAAGAAATACGTACGCGTTATTTTTAACAAAGTACATGCTATGTGAGGCAAAAGCAATAAAAAAACCTACTAACGTGTGACTTGCGCATCTTTATACGGTATTTCATTTTTTTCAACGCCAACGAAATCCATCTAACCACAAGGTTAACTTGTGGACGTGCAAATATGTAAGTCGCATCCATTTCTTATGCTTTTATGCTTGCAAATGAACGAATCCGCACTATCAAACTTTTTCTGCAAAAATATATTCCGACAAATTCTGAATACAAGCCACTTCAAAACTGGCTAGTAGAGACATTGCAGTTTCCATCAAGGTCAGTTTATGACTGCCACTCAATATTCTCTTGTCTTTTAGATACTGAGTGCACAAGAAATATTTTATGATAATGAAAAACTATGTGGTAAAAGTGAGAGTTTGATGAGCATTCACTTCATCATGAAAGCTGTTGATATATTACGATTATGCGCTCTGATATTTGTAGCATGCTCCGGTGGAATCGCAAGCAAATCCATTGACGAGGTATATTAAGATATATTATCTTCATGTATATATAACCGATTAAAGTATCTCCATTTATCATGAAAGCACATAAAATTATGTTTCAAAACTTTGTAGGTTTCACTCAAAAACATTCTGGTTGTCTTTGACCCATATATTTCCATACTGGACAAAGGAAACCCTTTTCGCTACAACGTTCCGGATCTCGTACCACTGGTCCGTAAAGTGGCCACTCGTTTCAACAAAATTCTTGTACAACAATCGGAATCGGATCTTGAAATTGGTACAAAACCACATACCTAACTGTTGTAAATTTGTCTACAATGTGCAGCCATAACCACATCAAAATCATATGCACGAACATGAGAGTGCATTATTGTGCATGTTAGGTTAATCTATAATCTAAGGGCTACACTGCGCCTTCATCCTGTTCCATTCAGGTTATACCGTAAGCATCTATTCCATAGATCATTTATTTGTATTCCAGATATTCCAACGAGTTTATCATTGTCTCCGCTAGCCGCCGCCGAATACAATTTATTGGCCAAGGCGTCCGGAAGTGTACAAGTAGAGGTGTGGCTATCCTATGCATCTAAAATTCCCGACAACGATTACCAACAGGATGATTATATTTTTCACCGTGAATCTCAACACGTCATTGACCAACTGATTTCCATTGCCAGAGATGCAAATACAATCTGCAGCGGAACTGTAACCACAGTCCTTCTTCCGTACAGGCTCATTATTAAAGATATACACCGGTTCCTGTCGTCAAACAAAACCATCAGAACACAGATGTCTACAGCTGGTCTGAAATGGGGCATCGCCTTTGAATCCGAGAAATACTCGGCACATGAAAGATTCAAGAAACCAGTATCCCTGCTACAACCAAACATTGTCATATCCCAGTTGCCACCATTACCGTTGGATAACCAATTGTTAGAATACTTTGACGCCAATCTGGAACATGTACAAAAGTTTACCAAGCCGAAAATGAGACGTGGCTTTTTTCTAACCGCACCCGACACAGACCCAAACGGCCACGTAAACTTTACTCGACAACTATCCATTTGGAATCGGACCATCAAGTGGGCTGAGGACAATGGGACCACTGTTATCATTTCCAGCGCCTTCGATAAGCCTGCCGCTTACGCCATTGGAAGAAAAACAAACGGTTGGTGGCGCCTTGTGGAAAATTCCCTTTACAAAACCACAAGTGACTTTCTCTTTGAAGAAAAGTCAAAGATTGACATGTTGGTTGAAAGAAATGTCTCTGATGTAAGTGAATTAGGAATATTGAAAGGTAGGAATGATCACATCGAAATAATCTTTAGTTTATGCGATAACTCACTAACCAAGAAGCCCATAAAATATTCACAAGAGGAAACTCATCTGTTGTTTGAGAAGATTGCAGAGAAATTTAGTACACTGCATTTCATTGCGTACGATGATTCTCGAGATGCATTTAGACTGCTAGGTGAGGAATTGAGTAGAATTGGAGAGATGGTTGCTGCCGGAAAGCTAGATGTCAGCTTTATGTTCATGCCAAATGTTTTCTTGTCAAACATATTGAAATTGTCACGAGAAGGTTTTCAAGAGGTGAGGCATGACTACCTAGATCTAGTAAAACCCATCACCAGTTACGTTATATCATATATGGGAAATAAAACAATTGATGCGGCTAACTACGTCAAATACAACGGATTAGCTGGATTGGGCATATACGAAGACGAATACTCATTTGGTTATAGTTTCAATGTATCTATGTGTACAACATTTTCTATCCTTCCGTTGGATGAAATGAAAATGGTAGATGGATTTATCAAAAGTGACAGCGTGCATACAATTATATTTTATTTCGAGGAGGATGAGGAGACTGTGAAACTGGGTTCCGACAGAATGTTCCGACAAAGGATAGTCGTTTTAGAAAAATGCAGAAGAATGATTGTGGCTAGGAGAAACCCGAGTAGCATAAAATTATCCTTTATGATGCTGCATTACGCCACCAATTTTGATTTTTATCAAAGTCGTCAAAATATGGTGCAGTTTTTGGATTACTGGCAAAGGCTGGGTGAGTGGGCGATAGAGACAAACAGCACCATAATACTAAATAGTGCAATTGATGGCTATCGATATTTTAAGAACAAGGATCATTTCGAAACTGAAATTGGTTGGTGGAGATATCATAATTTGAGAGAGAATATAGAACACAATAAGATTTCCGAAGTGAGTGAACATGTATGGATCGATAAAATTGAAGAGTTCCGACTTCGATTTCCGAATTCGAGCAACTCAAAGGCGACAGCGGTAACAGTCATTTTTGAACCTTATCACATCATATTGAT
The DNA here is from genome assembly GCA_004115045.4 of Sinella curviseta. Lineage (NCBI taxonomy): Eukaryota > Metazoa > Arthropoda > Collembola > Entomobryomorpha > Entomobryidae > Sinella > Sinella curviseta. Next base: position 7,294,526 of record CM023200.3, on the reverse strand, counting down.
ATGTGTCACGTCTCTTGTTGCATTAATCGTTATTGTAGGCGCGGCAGTTGTTGTAATTAAACGAAAATATCACAACGACTATTTACATTTTTTGCCCAAGTCAGAAATTCATGAATTTTTTATGGGACAAAAACACAGCAACCTAGCTTCCGATCAGATGGCCGCAGTCAGTATTCCATACGACAAGAGCCGTTACGAGATAGATTCAGGTTTGTATTGTATTCAGGAGGACAAGGTGCTAGGCTCTGGTGAATTTGGTCAAGTTTTGTATGGTAGCATTACCCTCAATGGGCTACGCATTTGTGCTGCAGTAAAGACGACAAATCCGAGTAAAGTTCATAAAACTGTACTAAGTGGTTTATTGACAGAAATAAAGGTGCTCTCCTACATTGGTAAACATGAGAATATCATAGAGCTGCTTGGAGCTAATACACAAGATATAAAACTTGGTAAGGTGCACATATTCCTAGAATTGTGTGAATTGGGTTCTCTCCAAACACATCTGCGTAGAATTAGACCACCAGAAAATGATTACTACTGTGAGCTAGGAAAATCGCCGGATTTAAAATTTGACTTTGATGAGCGAGTTGACTTGTACCTGGAAATGGTGTCAAGGACGGTAAAACTGGATGATGACGTATGTGATGATTTGTATCGCTGGAGCCGTGAAATATGCAGCGGAATGGAATACCTTGCTTCCAAACACGTTGTCCACGCTGACCTTGCGACAAGGAATGTGCTTCTGAATTCCAAGAAGGATGTAAAGATTTGTGATTTTGGACTGTCGAGAAGAATGTACAATTATACAAATTATGTGAAGCAACAGCAAGAGCCATTGCCTTGGAAATGGATGTCGCCTGAGGCACTGCGAAATTTAGAGTTCAGCGAAAAGAGTGATGTCTGGGCTTATGGAGTTACACTGTGGGAAATTTATTCTCTGGCGGAACAGCCATATCCCGGGTTGTCATGGCATATTAAATTTCCTGGTATGTTGGAAGGTGGTCTGCAAATGTGTGAGCCGAAATACAATGCAAAAAATATGTAAGATTGCTGGACATGTGAATTTCGAGTACTAAGGTAATAATTGATATTTGCGTAATTGGAGAACTCATTGTACAATTGTTTGCCTGATAGGTACTGGACAATGAAGGAATGCTGGCAAATAAACCCACAACGAAGACCAACATTTTCCGATTTGATGACATACTTTAACTGATTCCACATTCAAGTAGCATATTATGTCTATATATTTCGTACCAATATTTACAAAGGCACCGGTTATGCCTTCGGCGTATGAAAGCCCTGCATTCCAATTCCGAATAATAAAATGTATTTTTAATTTGATAATTGGAAGAAAATTGGAAAAAAGTTAATAGTTTAATGATCAGCACTCATAAGTGCACGCGGGATAAATTCAGCCTTTCACTCAACGATAAAATATACGTGGTAATGCAAATTTTTAGATGACCGGTCATTCCAAACCACACTGATACCAATTTGATGTAATGATTGAACCATTCGTAGCCGCAGCTCTGCATAAAGCTTTCCCGCAAACCAATAATTGTCCTTGAGATAACACGAGGAAAAATCTATCAGCAATGAACTGTTTGTCCTCGAAAAATACCAGATCACTTCAACATAGTTTATTATGGGAAAACTGGTGCAACAAAAGTAGTTTGTTTTACATTTTTTACCCGACATACACGGAATACAATTTATTATGGTAATGTGTACGCATGTTAATGCTTGACAAATAAGTAACCGCATCGGGAGACAATCCTATAAATTCAACACGATGAATTTAAATTCGTTTTCCCTGAAGTTAATCTATCATAAGTGTTAAGGGATTTTTTATAAGGGAATGTGCACACAATTTTTGTGCCTTGGCAACGATATTTAATAATATCATACCATATAATATTTAAGTTTCAATGATCAAGTGTCAGATGATCACATCAAAATAAAGCTGACTGTGTTTGACATTTATATATATCGATTATTATTTATTTGTAAACATAAACACAAAAACACCTACAACGATAATTCTGTTAGTCATAAAAGTATATACATTTACGACAACTTTGTGAAAACTATATGATAAAAATATCAATACTCATGTATAATGTTCAGCTGCCAAGGCACTTCCATTAAAAAATTAAAGCTGTAACCTGTAATTACAGTTTCGAGTATGTACATACAAATGACATGCATTCATCCATTGTTCTATTTTGGCTCGTTGAAACTTACTCTTCCAAATCATGAATATACAAGCAATTGTCATTGCCATAATTGATAAAACAGGTCATCCAAGTTTTCAAATTGTAACATTTATTAACATGTAGCCGACTTATTCATTTCACGTTTGCGTTCTGGAAATTGCAACGTTAATAACAATCTTGCCGTCACTCTTCTGGAAGTGATTCTACATGCTTTGAGGAAACCGAAAAATTGCGTCCGCCACCGAGTCCAATGCATACTTGAATGGTATTGGTGACGTCTTCCAAACAAAGTTCGGATACTTAAATAAATAAAAAATACACGTTCATTTTTCACTGGCTTTCATAATTGCTTTCTGGCTCAACGTTCCTCGACATTTCTTTGAAAAGTTTATACCTCCACTGGATTGTTTGTTTTGATCTGAAATTCTGCTTGAAATTGAGACGGAGAATTTCCAGTCGTCCATAAGAAAAGCATCGAAACGTACTTCTTGCGCGTTTAGTATTTCAGATATACCGGAAATTGGAAGCGTATTTACAGCTTGGAGACCATGCTTCAACTTCAAATGGCAAACCGCTTCCTTAATCTGATTTGTGTTCATCACAAATCCGCACTTGAATCCAAGGTGCTCACAAAGCTTGACTGGCTTTCCTCTTAAACCACAAATTGGAAATAGCCCATTTAAATTACAGTAAAATATATCAACGGCTTCCATATCATAGAAGTATCGCATTGATATTATATAAACGTCATATTTTGCTCACCCAAACACGCAATTCTCGGTGTGATACGAAGCATCTTTTCTTGTCAACTTGGCTTTGCATCCTTTAGATTTGTAAACACAATCCAGACTGATTTTGTCCAAAGTTGACTCCAGTGCCCGATTACGAATTTTATCAGGATTGTATCGCATATTGCGTTGACGACACTTGTCCACTTTCATTGAAGAATAATTGCCAATTATGTGACAATTGACACACAGTAAAATATCACTTGTTGGCAATTCAAAGCATACTGGGCAAATAGTGTACTCAGAAAACTTGGCTAGTTTATCCATTGTTCTTATTAACTACCGGAAGCATGAAGCAACCATATAGGTAGGTAAATTGTTGAATGTGTTTGTTGGTTAATACCCTGTGTATATCATATATGGACCGTGTAAATATGATACGGTATTCATTCCTACTGACAAGGAGTGATTTTGTGTTTTATTCAATAAATTAAGTAGTACTATTTATGCAAACAACGACCAGGTAAACAACATTTTATGACCTTGAGTAAAGCTTGAAACTTGTTACGGCATTATTACGACGCACATTCGGCTGACAGATAGGAAATACGATGGAAAATGAAACTAAATTATGCCACTTAAACTAATGCATAGAATGAGTGCAGAAATTATTATCGTAAACTGAATTAAGTATCAATCTGGATCATATTTATTTTTAATACTTTTACAAACGAAACATGCGCTCTGTCGATGTCAATTCTTCATTAAAAACAAAAAAAAACGTTACGAAGTGATTTCAAGATTAATAGATTTTTTCCTGTTACACGGCTTCATCAATTTCAGATTAGCTCAATTTCCGGTCCCCGTCCTTGTCCATTCTGCCGAAATGGTCATGGAATACCGACATCTTCTTTTTGTAATTTCCACAACCTCCGACAAGGAAGTGATAATGTGCCTCATGAGCAACATTTTTTGGGTGTAGGCCACCATTTACACGAGGGTGGCAAAATTTGGTGAAGTGTGTTTGTGTGGATAGGGTCTAGTGAGAAACTACCACATGCACAAATTCAGCGCCCCATCTGCATCACAGGTGTGTCCAGGCGTGATTTTACAAATTATCGTGTTTTCAATAAATGAGCCGTGATATCTTTTAAACGGTTATAGGTAAATTAATGAAATTTTGTGTGGTGAAAAACAAGTGTATAGTCAATTATTTGGAAAGCACCAGCTAAAATTTTGGCCAACAAGGTAAGTGGAAATTTCCGGTCAATCCAATTATTCGTTCATTTTTACGTTTCTTAGAGAATAAATCGAAGTCTAGTAAGTGAGTATGTGTGATATTGATACAATCCAATTCGTGAACCAAATTCACGAGATCGAGCTGCATTCAATGCAACAGATCTCATTCCAAAATATGTAATTATACCGGAGATATTGACGAAATAATACACACATAGTGGATTGCAATTGAACCGCTCCAGTATTTTGAATCAGTACCGCCTCTCCAACGTATAAAAGCGTTTTTGTTAATACAAACTGCACTGTGTTGTAGGCAAGTGCGTTGTGATACACACAGAATAAATTTTTTAGTAAAAATGCTAGTCAGTAAATTTTTAACCAAATTTGAAAGTTGAACTTCCGGTTTTCGCTGGCGGAATCAAATTGAACGATTTTTTAAAAAAACTGTTAAGTTTTAAGCTTAAGGTCATTTAGATAGTTTTAAATTGGCATACTAAGTGTTCTTTCATTACATACACCACTACTCATGACTCCTCCTTTGAAATTTCAAGTACCTGAAAAATTCCAAGGGCCTACAAAGGAGTTCTTGTTCAGATAAGGGACTTCAGATCATTTTTGGCTGGGGGATGAGGAAAAATGGACTACCATCGTTCCAAAAACTTGCCAAAAGCAGCATCTGAAGAAGATAACCGTATTTCAGATTGTAAAGCGTTACCTAAAGGAGGATCGAGTTTATAACTAGTAAGGTGTAACCTTTAATATATAACTACCGGAAGAATCGTGCATGCCAAACTAACTAATTTTATACTTATTTGACCATTAAGCTACGTCAAATAAATTCAAATTGACCATATCCACTGATTTATGCAATAACATTTTTTACCCCTATACATTCGGGGGCCCCTCCCACCGCCAGGTCACCGATTTGACCCATGGTGCGTTGACAAAAAATGTTCGTCTTGCACCCCTCTATCCCTTCATGCAATAAAATTTTTTGACAATTTTGTCACCCCCACCACCCCAAAGACGTCGACCCCCCTCCTTCCGGTCAATGATGAGATAGATGGCTGAAAATCAATAGGGAACGTGGCCACGGGCCAAGGTACCTCTATGCCAAATTTGAGTCAAATCGGTCAACGTGGAGGGAAGTTAGAGTGTTTACGGACAGACAGACAGACAGACAGACAGACGGACGGACAGACAGACGGACGGACAGACAGACAGACAAACGGATCAATCGCTATAACTACCTTTCAAGCATTTCATGCTTCCGGTAGTTAATAAGCATGAAGGTGACCGGAAGTCGTGATTGACCACACGTGAGGCCAGAGAAGTCACCCGAGCTGCAAATGTAGATCCATAACCAGCTCCAGAAAACTTTCACAAATGGCGAATGACAATTTTCGGAAAGTCGTCGCACCAAAAACAATACGGGGCTACCTTCATAAGGCTGGTGTGAAGGGTCGCGTGGCATGGAAAGACCACTCATCTCATAGAGGAACCGCCGAGGGGTTTTGACGTTTGCTAGGAAGCATGGTAACTGCCCACCAACTTTCTGGAGTAAGGTTTTTTGGACTGCTGAGTCCAAAGTAAACCAATTTGGGTCGGATTGTGGGAGAAATGTGTGGATAAGTCGACGCGAGGCACTGTAACCTCGAAACATAATACATAGTGTCAAGCACGGCGGAGGATTCATCATGGTTTGGAGGTCTATGGCGTCATGTGGAGTCGGAAATCTGGGTTTTATTGACGTGAAGATGAATGCAGAACATCATGTGGATATCCTGGACCGGAATCAGATGGACACCGTTCGGAAGATGGGCTTAGGGAGGCGTTATACCTTTGAAAAGGATAACGACCCGAAGCACATCTGAAAAAACACTCAGCAGTTTTTTGCTAAAAACAACATTAAACCACTGGAATGGTCCCGCAGTCACCGGATCTCAACCCCATAGAACATTTGTGGGGTGTGCTCAAGAATTCGATACATACTTCCCCCAGTTCGAGCATTAACAACCTCAAAATTAGGGTTCGAGAAGCGTGGGACGCCATTGTACCGGAAGTGACACATAGGTTGGTGAATTACATGCCAAGACGAGTTCAATCTGTAATTGAAGGCAACGGAGGCCCTACTGCTTACTAAAGCCAAATTCCATTAATAATAATTAATTTTAATTAACTTATATAATAAAATTTACATAATGTTCAATTTCAATCCGCCAGGCTAAATTGATCCTTTGTTAGAAAAGCAAGACTTTTTTGAAAACCACTGATCATTTCCATGTGACTTTTTCTGATAATAAAGATGTGATCTTGTTTACCAAAACAACATGTATACTTGTCAGCCATAAAGTATATTAACTAAAATATTCGAAATATTGCTGAGTGAAGCCTATCGCTCAATTGCAATCCACAATGTGTATATATGTATATATATATATATATTGATATTGATTGATATATATATAAATGTATACCTATTGAGCAGGGAAAAGTTCGAAATTTTCAATTCGACGAACAAATCATATTAGATCTTTAAGAAAAGAAAGGCAAGAAAGAATTGAAGAAAGCTGTGTCATCGGTGAAGTTGGATAACCACCGTAAGTAGTTAGTTAACAATTAATTTTAATGGGCTCGCGTCAAAGAACCAACAGCGCGTCTGTGTAACGCAAGTTAATTGCCCAATTTGTTGGTAATTAAAACGGAAAGACCTGGAACAGTTAAAAAGGAAAAAACACATAGCGTCGAGTCACGCAATCGCGCCATCGTTACGCAAACGCATCAAATTGTAACGTGCTGTAGGTTCTGTATGCGGTCACGTATTGGAAGATAGTTTCCGGCATTGCATGAGTAACGAGATGTTAAACGTTTGCATATACTTTTAATAAATGTACATTTTTAAATATATATTTTTAAAACCAATAATAGTTTGGTACTCCGTAATAGGCGCCACCGCTTTCCACTGATCTTCCTACAATAATTAAATTAGTTCTGTCCACGAGGCTTAAAATGTCTCAAATTTGTCATTTCCAATGTTATCTCTCAACTGTCGCATTGGACTGTCCGTCTAGCAGCCAGATAAATGCAAAAGCCTGTGTACCTACGTACATCAATACGAGTATAATCCACATTAAATGGAACAATATGTCTGACGACATATGATTGATGGTTGACAAGATTACATTCGCTTCATGGAACGCGTATCAAAGTAATGTTGAAAACCCAACTATCTTGTCACAATGCGTGATGGTTGGTCGAATGATTTCACTGAATTTATGAGATTTCATGTTAACTTGCCGTATTAGTTATCAAACACATAGCCTTGAAATTGGTAATTGATTACTATGTAACAGGCGTGTGACGTGACGATGTACATAGCTACCAAAGTTGCCAAAGTTTGATGTCCATTGTTGCCATGCCACATGTCGGAGCCATATAGGTGTTCCATGCCAATGTACCATGATTCACGGCATATACCATGTGAGAAGAAAGTCCAACTATCTCATGTCTTTAAGAAAAATGCACCATTCATTAAGAAGTACGCCCAGCGGTTAGATAAATCAATCAAAGCTTTTATTGAAGCGCACGTATGTAATTACATTAATAACGTGCAATTAACGTACCAGAATTACCTTGATCACTACAATTAAAGGAAATGGCAAAAATTACAGAGACCGATCGGTAAATGTAAAGCGTACATTTTAAGTTAGGTAGTACATTTTTGTGCTCCGACATCAAACCAGTAGCCGGCTGGACATTTAAATGTCACCTTGTACTTTGCTCCTTGACATACATAAAACTGTTGCGCAGATAGTTGGCTCGGAACCAAAATATTGTCCTGTGATGTCACTTGCTTACAGCTAGACACGCCGTCCCGGTACAAATCTGAAAACTCGTTAGTAACAATATGTATTGGTGTAACCGACACATCCGTCCCGTTAACGAGGCACTTGAGCTCTTCAGGGTCAAAGCAAGTTCCCGTGGCGCAAGTCCATACCGATGGAGTTCCCTGCACACAAATGACGTAAAGGGAGCAGTTGCCTGACGAAAGATGCAAAAGTACCAAAAGCACATTTTTAAAAAAAAAATCTAAAATTCCAATTCCAGTTGTAGCACATGGGTTACAAGTATCTTGAGTTATTCAGTTTTTACCTGGATAAGGATGATAGCTCACGCCTTCCGGAGGGCATTCTGGAAGCGGCTTGGTACAATTCACATTCTCTGGAAAGTCACATTCCTTGGTGGCGGGATTAAAATGGAGACCCTCTGCACATTCCTGTTCGATGGCTGTTCCCTCGGCACAGAGAAAATATAATGTACAGGAAGTCGGATGCTCTACTAAATCCGTTCCTGTGGGAGGACACATACTTGGCGTGGCCTCGGATGTTGTTGTTGGAGGATTGGTAGGTTGTTCCGTTTCCGCAGTTGCTGGCTCAGTTGTACGCATTTGCTCGGTAGTAGAAATACCTACATCAGTTTCAGTGGTTGGAAACCAAGGTTCTTCTGTAGGCTCAGGGGGATCGCAGTTTTCCCCCTCACCGTAGAAATCCACTATCAGGCTACCGCGATGAGTGTGTGAAGCAGTGACGTCATCCGAGTATTGATTATATGCCCAAAGCAGATAAATGGTATCTGCCTGAAAATATAAGAAAGCAATAATTGGAACGCCAAAAATGTATGGCGAAATTCTGGCGAGGAAATATTCATGTAGCTGTTCATGAGTTACTTACACCCCAAAGACATACATCCTCGTTTAGACCATCCATTGAGCCACATTCAAAACGCTGAATGCTCACAAACGTACCGGATGTAGTTTCCCGTCCCTCTACACAGTAATATTCCCCATCATCGTTGTCAGGTATCGGGATTGAATTTCCAGCACCCAGTGGAACATGGTAATCCTAAGGAAGAAATGTTATGTTTAGCGATCACATGGCTTACAGTTATTCAATTTGGCAACCCCTAACAGGGTCTAGCGCTTTAATATGGTAATTAAAGTGTATATACCCCCCAGTAGAATTCATGTGTGAAGTTGTGATGCCTCACTCCAGCCATGAAAATGTCTGCTCCGTCCATGTCTGCGCTCTTGTTGTTGAAACCTATGCTGAGCCATCCCTTGATGTTATGGCCGTGCAGTTGGAAACGATGGCTTTTAAAACAGAAATTGTAGTACAAGTGGAAATTGTGGTCCAGTCGGAGATAGCCGCCGCTGATCACAACAAGGAAGAAGCTTAAACTAAACAGTGTCCCTGCAAAACTATAGTTTTTGCTTTGTAGGCGTCCCATGATTTTAAATTTAGGTTCTGTCAAGCAATTAAAGTAACTTATTCAGTGAAGGGAAAGTGACGGTATGGAATGAAAAGTGCAGCTTTCGTTAACTAAACTATAAACTGTGGATAACCATTGGGTATACGTATTCATTTCGCATGACAATCTGTCAGATTTTATCTCCGCCAGACTATCGGATCGCTTATCACCTCAAGCACAAAAATAGACACGTTAAAAGTATGCTTTATTATGGCACGACATTCAGCAATGACAAAATGAATGTCAATCATGTTGATTACAAATGATACTGCGGTTAATAATTTGATGAAAATACAACATGTGTCTCACATTTTTCAATACCACCACTTCAAATCATACGATTATTTAAACAATATTTTTTGATGATGAGTGGAAAGCAGTTTAGCTAAAGGTTAGAGAATGCCTCATAGAAATATGAGAATAAATCATAGAAAATATTATTTATAACTTCAGTGCAACACTGCTGTAATACAATGGTAAACGTGTTCAGGGAATTGGTAATGTCGTATTGCTCACATGCTCTTCATGCTTGTATATTCATTAATAAAACTTGAACCGCAGATTATATCTACCATCGCGAAAACACATGTTTTTATTAAAAATGTAAATATTGATTATACCTGACATTGGAAGCTGTTTCAGCATTAAAATGTTTGTGTATATCAGGAATAGTGAACGTTATTACAATCGTTGAATATTCCATAATTGCTGTAAATAGTGGTTTCCGTTCGCACTGTATAAATTGATCGACGTAATTCCTTGGTCAGTGAGAACGGCAGGAGCTATCCGAGCGAGATATTGATGAGTTGGTACGACCAAAAAAATAATAAGTTTTTGAAGACATTGTACAGAGTCTTTTAAAATGCCATTCGTTTCACGCGACTGCTGACCATCAATACGACTTTGGTAGATGTAACATTTGTCGTCCTACTTCTACTTTGAAACGACATCGACTGATGGTTGATGCTTGTATTATCATGCTACTGCTTCATTACACATTCATATCCCTCCTTAGTGCTGAAAATGAATTTTCATGTATAAATTTGCAGGGGGACCCAATATTCCAAATCAATAATTTTCGTGATTTTAGACTAACTCTGGTAATATATAATTAGTTGTGATCATGAGCAATTTACGAAAGTAATATCCGTAGAAATTAAACGGTTTCCACTACTTGCCAAACATGCTCATCACAGCTACGTATCAAAGTAGGTTCGGATCAGGATTTCGAGCTAAGTAAAAGCGCAGGCCACAGTTCAGATGCCGATTTTAATTATTTCGACTGTCTAGATATTTCATTTACACGAATCAATTTTGAAATAACAATCAGTGGCTGTTGACCAACCTAGCCTTCGATTTCTCTAGTTTGCACACAGTACAATAGAGTAAATATAATCTTCGAATATATTGAAGACGAACACAATACAGCAGGTGCAATTAACATTATTTATTTAACTTTATTCATTCTACATACAATTTATTAACTACCGGAAGCATGAAATGCTTGAAAGGTAGTTATAGCGATTGATCTGTTTGTCTGTCTGTCTGTCTGTCTGTCTGTCTGTCTGTCTGTCTGTCTGTCTGTCTGTCTGTGCGCACTCTAGCTTCCCTCCACGTTGACCGATTTGGCTCAAATTTGGTATAGAGGTACCTTGGCATCATGACACGGCACCTATTGATTTTCAGCCATGCACCTTGTCATTGACCGGAAATACGGGGGTCGACGTCTTGGGGGTGGTACGGGTTACCAAGGCGTCAAAAAATTTTATTGTATAAATGGATAGAGGTACTCACGGCGATAATTTTTTGCCAAAGCACCATAAGTCAAATCGGTCAAATGGTGGCAGGGCGGGGCGTCGAAGGTACGGGGTCCGCAGTCATCAAAATTTTTTATTTCGCAAATCAATTGGGAAGTTCAATTTGAGCTTCTTAGACATAGTATAATAGTCAAATATAGCTTCCGGTAGTTATATATTAAAGGTTTTACACCTTGCTAGTTATATCTCACGATTTAGTGTATGTGTTTAAATTACCACAACCAGGTTGTAATATTAAATTGGAATGCATGCATTTCATTCCACACACTATAATTAACACAATTCCATGCTGACATCACATCGAACAGAAATTGCATTGCACAAAGAGTGTAAAGTAACAAAGCATTTGTGTCGCAAACGTGGGAACAATAAGCGTAATCTATTATTCTTAAACAGTAACAGGAGGTTGTATAAAAATTCATAGTGACACAATTCAAGTAGTTTAAATAAATGTTGAGATAATCTGTCAATTACACAGTATATCATTGTTAGGTAAAGGATTGAACTAGAGTAACGTTGCGACTGCGACAAATAAGTGTGGACATAATGCTACTAATAAACGAATTCTTATTCGTATTTCTACTGATGCAGCCCGAAATGCGACGTTTCCATGGTGCAAAATATATTTTAACTGTATACGTCACTTTTTCCAGTATTATGAAAAGCGATGCCAACAGCAGACCAATTGCCAGTATGGCGAATACAGTAGAGACATTTCCCTGCATTGAGACTGCGGCTGGCACATGACTGTCAGCATCCCCTGACGACAAAGGTAACCACTTTCCGCCGAATCGTTTTGCCCACCAGTCCATAATTCCTGAAGGGTTTACTCGTTGCAGCCGGCTCCATAGGACGGGCGGAGCTCCTCGGCTAAGGTCAAAATCCCAAAAAACTTTAAAATAAGTTTCCTTCCCAACATGAAAAGTTCTACCTGATGACACGTTGTACTTCAAAAGTTGACGGAATTCCTCAATTTTGTTTTTTGGCAACACGAATGCAATTTGAGTGTCTTCCCTAAGTTTCGTCAAGATTAGCTTTTCTTCAGCATCATAAAACAATTCAGTTAGGTTTGCCGAAAATTGTGCACGTTGGATATAATTAAATATTTTCACGTCGGGATTCCTGATCGCAGTCCTAGCAATATCAAGTACAAAATTAGCTGTATCTGGATGTACACGTGTTTTATTATAAACTAAATATTCAATCGATCCAGTTTTCGGTTTCTCCCTATGGTTGTTATTCATGAGCGAAAGAACCTCTGACTTTACACTGGTGCTGGTCACTTTTTCAGAAATACTGTGCATGTTGCCTCCCCACTGGATCCCGAGTGTCGAAACATTTAGCGAGAATTTTATCATGTCGCGTGGGATGTAGTGGTATGATGCTCTGGTATAGATGGAGAAATTATTTTGTACTAAATCGTCAAGATGCGCATGGCGTATTAAGGCCCGGGGCTGAATCATTCTGTACACATTGTCGTTCCTGTAAGCATTGTTGAGCACATGCGAGGCCAAGAGAACGGATCCCGAGACCACTCTAATCTTCCAACCCGTCGAAATGCGTTTCTGTAATAGATGATTACCCAGACATAAAAACACACCCCAAATCGTGAGTAGTTCCTCAATGTAAGATGGTTTAAGCTTTCGAGAGGATCGAAGTCTTTGAAGAATTATCGGCACGGCAAACAGAGTTGTTATAATCGACATCCATATATATTTGTCAAAAACACTAATGAACTCCGTGAAGTTTAGACCGACGTGCTGGTTGCTTGAGCATGCAAGAAACTGTAACGTGTTTAAAGTATCCTCAACAATGAGTGAATCTTGGTGCGGACTCGATACTGTATATCTCCAAACACGAAGATCAATTGTTGAACGCCATGTGAGGTCTCTTTCGTTGATCGAAGAAGCCATCCTTTTACCATTGACACATTTTGTATCGTAAATATAATAGGTGTAATTTCTCATTATGGAAAGCCACACGTGGTTTAAAGCGTGCTGTAGCCTGATATGATCGGTTGTAACGGACGATGTCCAACGGTGACCAGCATCGGATATATTATTTTGGCAGCGGCTCATTTCGAGCATGAAGTCACTGATCGATTTTTCCCTGTCCACTCGATAGTCAAGACCCCAAATCAGCATTTCATTCACATTGGGAAAAGCAGTTTCCTGAATGTGTGAATAATTTGGGGCCTGCATCATCGTTACTGTCTTCATAACAGCCGGGACACATGTATCACAATAAACGTACGCATCAGAAATGTGGAGATATGTGTGGTATGGCTCAGCCATTTCCACGGCATGTACGACGATTAATGTGCCTCTTAAATTCAATTTTTCAGCAAATATTTCACGTAAATAGGTATAGTCAGCTTGTTTAAATGTGCTCAAGAATGACTCTTTTGTGTAATTTGACAGGCTTTTCTCGACGAGAATATGAGTCGCAACCCTCAAGTTTGCGAATATGGGAGGAACTTCTAAATCCATAAATGTCCAGCTATCACTCAGTAGTTTTGACATCTTCCCGATCAGCCTAGGCGGAAATAGTGCCAACTGCACTACACAATTTGGAGGTTTGATTTGAGAGACGTATTTTGCCCCATCCAGTTGCAAGCAGAGGTTGCCAAAAGTTACTGTGAAATACTTAGATAGTGGACAATGAAACTTTCTCCAGATAATGCTAAGTCCATGACGTCCCAGAATCCAACTTACACGTATGTTTGAATGGTATGACCAAGGGTGTCCCGAGTAGTTAGCTATCCCAATGACCAGTTGTCGATGTATAAGCGGCATTTGTTGAACTCCAGACACGTCGATGCCGAAATAGTTGTCCAGATATAACAAGCAATTCTGCTCGGCAAATGGATCTACAATTGGTTTCAGATCAAAAACACTGCTTGCTTTCCAATTGCTATATTCATGTTTGAGATCCCTAATAAAAGTGTGAATTTTTGGATCTGTTGAAGGGAGTCCTTTGGATTCAGGATATGTCACAAGTGGTACTGCAGTGATATGATAAACTGCAAATACGCCACGGGCTACTTGATGAAGTAAAAGGCTGATTCTAAGTACATTTGCCATGATGTATTTAAATCAGTGTGCTACAAGTTTTAACTAGTTTTTGCTTCTCTGAAACTAATATATGCGCACTCCATAAATATCCAATGTTTTCAAATAAAGTTAAACGAGTTGAAAGTTATCCTTCATTTTTAAAAGATATTCCTGTCTACTAGTGATCATGTCAGTCATGTGCACGGAACGAATTGGGACCCGATTGTTCAACACATAGGAAATGACGATGTATTTTTAAATAATAAAAATTCTATTTTTCAGCTAATCTCAACATATTATCGGTACTACAATAGGCTTGAATTGATGGATAATGCTGGCCGAATATCGAATCACACAATTAAAGTACGTTTTTGCATGCTTCGACAATGAAGTAATTTATAGTCCTTACAAATGTTGGTTTCGTGCCAAATAAAGCTATTATCCCCAGTGGCCACTTATTGACAACAACATCTTATGTCATAAATTTAATCGTCTACTACCACAATGGTTAATGTTCTTTCGATGTTTGTATAATCCCAATTCAAAAAACGGAAAAATTATGTGACAACAATTTATTGTATCAGAAAATGCCGAAATTTGTTAATTTATAATCCCGTTCAATCATAACCGTTCAGTGAAAAATATTTTAATTGATTCGTAAACACCAATTATTGCATCATGTAAGCAGAAATTTATAATAAACATGCAATCCATGACACATGAAACATCAGGAAGCTAACTGTCTTGAATTTTAAAGATTAACATGTTGTTCAGATGTACAATGTATTAGTTGAAATTATTTGCCCTTTATATTTATTTGACATTCGGATATCTGAACAGGGAAGATAGTTTAAAATAGTACTCACTCTAACATTATTGGTATCTCCACGTGTCATCTTAAGTGCAGTATTTTGTTAAACCAAAACCATTCAATACTATAATTACTCTGGTATGCAGTAAAACCAACCTATTGTTAGAACTAACCACTTTGTTATTGTTACGTAACATCATATAAGTATTTTGTATGTCTTAATGTGCATGTCAAACCATTTGTGGAAAAATTTTAACCGCGTAACCGACAATAACAGATTAAAATGCTTGCATAATCGATAGTGTCTGATCCGGTATAAAAGCCATACAAATAATTGCGCACATAACGCTTTAGCAAAAAGTCTTTATTTATGAATGTGAGTAGGAGCTAATACATGCAAGGTTAATCGAGCTGAATAAGTAACTAAGAGTTCCGCATATATACCGGGCATCGCATTGGTATGAATAATTAATCAGTTTCGATAAGTAATGGTTTTGCGTCGCTGACAGAATTAAGTAAAGCTGAAAGAGGCAATGCTAGTAGTCCGTCACATCGATAGGCGCCTAATTGTTTACTGCATGACAATTAAAAGTATAAACTTGTAGTTCATTTAATTCACTTGTTTCTGGGAAATAAAAGAGCGTGCAGAGGATATTTAGATATTCCGTTTTCCAATGTCAGTTTCAGTATGATGATTTCATATTGAGCTACTATTAAACTGGTGAAGACTCATGAAATGAGTGCTCGGAAGCGAAACGACGATCGATAAAACTGAAGTGGGGAAGGCCTTTTGACAACACATTGGCCAATGCGGTCCAATCATCTACTTTGGTTGCATGCCTGATGATCATCTACTTCTTTCATAATACCCTGGTAATTTTCGTCAATGGGCATCCCTCGCTCTACAAAAAACTGAATTCGGACACTACTGAAGCCCCTGATGTACTGGAAATGCTGAATATCTTGTAATTTAATTGTAATTTAGTCATATCTTATTTTAAGATATGGCTTTCGAATATCATGTGAACAAAATCCAATTGCAATTGTGAAATGGTAAACAATGTATGCCATTGGTAAAGCCTTCTATCTGTAGATATGTTGGAAGTATATACCGTACAAATGTTGCAAAACAAATCAAATGAGTTGTGCGTCCATACGAGATACTTTAAAAGTTAGAGCAGACAACCTTGATGGGAAACAAAATCGGATATAATATTTTAAATTTACATCTACATCCGTTATCTATATACTTAATACAAATTGGATTTTTTTCGTTGTGATTCCTAAAACTTTTTACTTTCAAATCGTAGAAAGACGGTTAAGGTATCGTTTTGAAGCTAAGAAGATGGGGAGGTGCAATGGGTGTATCACAATTCGAAACCAAAAACCGTTCACTGCCAATTTTGAGGTCAAAAGTCAAAAACTGAAAATTGCATTCCTTTGGTACGTCCACTCGAAATATAATTCCTCATTAGTGCCCCAATGAGTGCAGAAATTACAACGGCCAAGTTGCCAATTATAACTACGTTAACCGATTTTAAAACGTTAACGGTTTTTGAACAATGTTGGTAAAATTATGGAATAAACTATGTAATGGTATATAAAGTTACTCTTTATTGGATTGCGCTGAAAATTGGCCCGCAGATAGATTTTGATTCGTAGAATCAGCATCTGTCATTTTATCAATTAACATTGATTGTGGCGCCATCTATAAGATAAAATAGCGGGAAGTCTGTTTTATGACAGAATTAAATAAAAAATTGGTAGTTGGTACAATTAATCACGCTGATTAACATGGTGGAAACCGTTTTCAAACATAATGATCGTGGTGCACCAAAAATTTTAAAAAAGCGGGAAATCTTTTTTTCATTGGAATTGGCTAAAAACTGACAGTTGGTCCTATCCAGCACGCTGATGAACATAGTGAAAGTTGTTTAAGCCGAAAAATTAACAACAAAATTTCGTTGCAATTCCGCATGTGAGTTTATATTTTATTGACATATTCTTCTTTACAATTAAGTTATTACATGTAGCCCTAAATATGTAATATGTAAAGTACATGTATATTTACTTTACATGCATATTAACAGAATCGACGTTCACGTTCTCTAAATCTTTACCACCGTCCCTATTGAGGGACAGGTTGCTAGTATTCGTTATTTAATTTAACTATCAATAACCTTTACTGCTACTTATTTTCACGCGCGACTTCCGCACATCAGTTTTACAACAAATATAGAATATATTCGGATTCCCGAATATGTATTTGACAGTAATTAATAACAATCGACACTTTGTTTTACTGAAATCGATTTACACTTGACAAGTGTACCTAGGAAGTGTTGTCAGTTTAAAGCACTAAAAGCATCCAATCGGGTAGAACATGCAATTTATTTTTAATGAATTTGTTGAACATCATTTGGAAATGACAATATATTGTGCGATGCTAATAGCAAAAGATTATTTATTGGACTGGATGAACTGAAACGTCCTATTACGTTTTTTCAAAAGAGTCGTTTCTTGTCACAACAACACTTTGAGCCACAAGCAAACGGATCACAGGAATGACTGACGTTCCTGGTAACAGATCACAATATCAGTGACTTTCTCTGTTGTCTACCCCAAATGTAAGTAATACTCGAAGCAAACCTGTAGACAAGCTCCTGAAAAACCTGAGCACAGTAAGCATTCTAATCACGAACGTTTTTCCGTACGCCAGGGCAAGTGGCGCGCACGACTTTCTAAATTTTTTCAAAGCCTTTTTCTCAACTGTAGACAGCTCCGTCCAATTGTGGTATTTCCAAGAGTCCAATATCTTCAGGCCGTAGAAATAGATAAGTCCTCCTATGAGTAGAACTGTACCCCAAAATGCCGTTCCAATCACAGCCCATATGACGAACAGCAGCTTCATCTTTCCGGTGATATCCGTGTGACGCATTACCATGTAAACTGAAATTACGACCAATTTTGAAATCAGGGTTTGCATGGGGATTAGGCCAATTCCAAATACGTCGTTTATGCTCAACTGCAAAATTTGCACCGTTCTCCAAGCATGGCAGAGCATTGGCGGCTTTCGAATCGCCTCGATCGCAAAGTAGGTCCTACTGCGACGATCCAGCCGAAACTGGAGCAGAACAAAAGGGACTATGATGACGGCGTACACAAACACTGCAACCCAAAAAGTAGTAGTCCCGTAAATGATCAAAACCGTATGGAGGGGGTATGCGCAACAAACCAAAATTCTGACCAGGAATGGTAACTGCTCCCCAGGGAGCAAGCCGCATATCATATGTGGCATGGTAACGTGCACGTTACCGCGGAAACAATTCAGAGCAAAAATAGAGATAAAGAAAAGTGCAACGACGAGAAAGGCGATTTCTATGAAATTTGAAAATTTGCTGTTGTTTGGGTCGTACTTTGGCATATATTCCTCTGAAATCGAAAAATACAGCAGTAAATGCATATATAAATCGTTACAATGTCAATTTCAAACAACGAGTATAACATATTATTATTTGATCTTACTGTTCATGCATTCAAGGAATGATAACACTGAATTGACGGCATTCATGGAACCGATTTCAAAAATGGAGATCAATGCATGAGCTTCCAACACAATGAGGTCGGCAAACGAAAATAAAACAACGATGCCGAACTTTTCAGAGTCACCGGTGAAATGAAATCGAACCGTTTGCAATATTGGCACAGCGGCCCAAACCGCAAGAAGGAATGTATTACGACGAGCCACCTTTGTTCCTCGAATGGAACGAACGCAACGTCGTTGCTTTTTGCACCAGTCAAAAGGAATTATTCCTACGTAGCAAGCCCAAGGGACGAAAATGGCGATTTCCGCGAATAATCTATCGCTCAACATTGTAAATGATTTATGATACTTTGTGTACTGAAGTAATTTTATTACTCTTCTATCAGTTGGATAGTTTGTAGATTCGCAGGAATGTTTCTGACTGTCTGCTAAAACTGAAATGACGATGGTTTGAAATAGTCTTTCCCATTTGATGGTCGAAAGCAATTTTTGTATAGGAACCTACAATTATCTAAACTGATTGCATATTACTATCGTAATTGAAAAATCCGTTGAAAATAATTGAATAGTATCGATGCACAACGTGTATTTGAAAAGGAGACAGGAAGATGGAATTTCCAATTAGAAGAATTAACGTCATGGCCGATGTGCACAAGTAATAGTTTTGGCTGTGCTGAGTACTGACTCGGTCTGTCTATGCAAAAGTCGTATACCACTGAGAATTTTAAACTACTGTGGAAACCAATATGAAAACCTATTAATGAGCTAAACCAATAATTTGATTATTTGATATTCTTTCCATTATACCTCCAACATGGAATATGATACTTGCTTTTAAATGATACAAAAAATTTCAATTGGTATGCTTGTAAAATTAATTTCATAACATTAAATATTTATAATAAAATTGAACAGCACTCAGGGTTAGCAAATCAGTTGATTTGTACATTCGGTTGGTTTTCCGCCTTCATTTTAATATCCATTCTAGATTCTGAAATGGGCTGAACACTATTTGCGGTTGCAATTAGAAAATGTGATCCAGTCGTCGAAAGTGAAAGGAAAAAATGTTCATGCACGCGGTTACGTATACGTTTTGTAAGAGCAGGTTGTAATTTTTTTTGTCTAGTCACGGTGGATGCGATGACTAACCATTTTTACAATTACTGAATGGAGTTCTGTTTCAACTAATCCGTGTTGCGAGAAGGTTAAAGACAGGAAATTGTTTCGCTGAAATAAGCTAAATACATCTTATGAATCTAAAAATATTTAACATAGGCGGACTTGTAGGGATACAAATCCAACGTGATTCAATTATATAGCGTGTTTAAATTCACCCCGAAAAAGGAATTTCGTTACACTAAAATACTAATGTAGAACAACGCATGCTATTATATTAACCGTAAGAATCACTCAAAAACTATACCTAAGTAGTATCTTTAGTTTCTTTCTAGGCACAAATTTTACATCACGTTAAGCGAATTTAGTATCGATCGTCCGCTCGACGACTGAAGAAAGCTGTTATACGTTGTGGGGATTTGGCTAATGGTTATGACTATTTTATTTACCAAATGTTGTCAAATGTCGATCCGTTCGTACATCTACATACTAGGGTACATACACATATTCGAGTATACACTGGCCTGAACCCATAAGGATAAATATATCCGCTTGGGGCATGACGAATCCACGACGTAGTTTCAACTCCTTACATTGACATGCCTGATCTTGCTTTGTTCACGACGAAATTTATAACAACCAACTGGATATCCTCAATAGAAAAAGGGTTGAAGCATCAACACACATGTATGCATAGCCATGATAATTTTCATGGTATTGTCACGATATACTTTGTATTTATCTCAATACATGCGAAGCCTTTCGGCACGTGCGACTAATTTCGTTACGAAAATAAAGTGCGAGCACTACTCTGATTAATTACTTTGTCGCCAGCAATATATGCTACCTAGCCAATCTCTTCATAACGATATTCCACATTCCGACATAAAACACCCGTCTCAAGCTATACTGCGTAGTATATCACATACAAACACCCATAGCCATATCAACTTGAAGGTGACCGCTACAGTGTGTGGTTAGTACACTCCGAAATAGGCATCTAAAAACAAGTGATCACCCAGCCGTTTTAAACTGGTTTCAACTGGATAGATATTGCTAGAAATTCAAATCTTAAGACAATAACGACGGTCCGCACCATGTCATTTTTAGGAGGAATTACACTATCGCTTGCATTTCTTGCCTCATCCTTTGCCAACCATGCACGAATTGACGGTTACTTACGCGAGCGACTGGATCTCACAAATCAGCTAGCCGCCTTCAAAAATTGCACAGTACATCTTATGATCAATCATGTCAAAACTAACTTGCCGCAGTTTCAAAGCTCCTACAATATAATGCCATTACCGTTCCCGGTTGTAAATTCATTCTACCAGTACCAGCCAAACCCGTACGGTAGAGTCTTTTGCAACGGCATGGCTGTCGAACTGATAAAGAATTCCTCAGAATTTTTATTCCGTACGATTCTCCCGCCGAAATTGACATGCGCAATTCATGTGTATATTGATCCCATGCATTGTGCAGTATGGGAATTCCTGAACACAGCGTTCCGTGTTGGAAAACTAACAAAGGCTCCTTTGCCAGAAACATTTGTTGACATTGCCACAAACGTGAGAAGTGAGTTTCACCCCGGCACCTCTAAATACTTTTGGTTTTTTGCTCACGTGACATTAGAAATCGGACACATTGGTAGAAAGTTCTCAAATTGGCATTCCATATTCTTTACCGTTGACTACTTTTTTCTCAAAATTGTAGATGCCGTTCTGCCTGTAAAATTGGTATTTCTAATAAGTTATTCAAATGATGAATCCCATTTCAAAGTAACATCAAGCTACATAGTCCAGCAACCATTCAAAACGGGGTCAGGAATGTATGAGTCTTTCGCACAACTTCGGGCAATTCGTGTAGACACCATTTCTTATTTGCGGTATAAAAACTCGCTTGGAACATTTGCCACCGACGTCTACAGGCAGCTTGCTCTAATGGGATGGAAATTAATTCACAATGTCCAACTGACCTCAATGAGAGACATATGGAGAATGAATACTAGAGGAATTGAGGGAATCCAAATAGTCGTGTATTTGAAGGACTATGACATTAAGTCGGAAAACGTACTTGGAAAACATTTGAATTCAATGTTTCCAAATTCTACCATCTGGTCGTTCCCACTAGAGGACCCTAGCATAGATTTCCCGTTTCCAAGCGTTTACATTCTTCAAGGCTCTGGATCACTCCAGCCAATAGTTACCGAGGCGCCGTATCCACTGCATTTTTTGTCTTGCACGAAAGTCAGAATTGCTCAAACGCTATCGGCTAATGGTTTCATATCTGCATTTGACAAAGGCATTTGGGCAAGTTTTATATTGTTTTCGATTGCAAGTATATTCTACCTAATGCGATCTGGATGTGCATCCGCGTGGAAACAACTTACCTTTCCTTACAATCTGCTCATTGGGCAACCACTCGACATTCTTGACAAGTATAAATTAGCGCTGTTTCCATGGGTACTGGTTGGAATGTTGCTGTCAAACGAGTATAAAGGTGACAACATTACATCGCTTGTTAGTGAACTTGTTGAGCAACCACTGGATAGATTCATCGACTTGATAAATTTCAATTTCACGTTAATTTCTAGGCCTCATAAGAAAAATGAAATGGGCAACCATATAAGAGGATTAAACGACAGCATGTTCATAGTAGCCAAATGTAGTCAGGATTTGTGTCACACAGAGTTGGATTTGTATTTTGGCATTAAAAATCAGATAATGTCTGGATATAGTGAGTACGTTAAACAAATTGAGAAAATTATATACCGACCAAAGCTGCTATGGGAATATTTTGACCCACAATTTGAAGTCACCTTACATAATCTGTTTTGACGGTGCTACCGAAGTGCCTACGTGGACACTTACGACAGAGTTGCAAATCTCTATTCATATACAGTTAGAAACAGAGGAAATGGTAGCATCCGTAACCTGCACATCGGTACAAAACCCTATGAGCCTCTAAGTTATTTGTGGCTTTATCGAAAGCTGCCCGCATCCACAGAGACATTCTCCAAGAGAGTTGCCTCCATTGCGCAATCTGGACTAAATGGTCCTTGGCTTGATCTGCATCGCAATAATCTTCATGAGCACACAAAAATTGACATTCGGCGTTACAAGGCGGACAGGGAAAACATGCATAAGAGCCCACTCCACTTTCAGTAGAAAGTAATATTGTTGTCGTGTTTTATGCATGGATATTACTGCTTAGCATATCTATGTTGAGTTTTCAATTAGAGTCTCGAAAACTGACGTGTCGGGTCGTTATGAATGCTTGGCAGTGGCTAAATCAGCTGGAATTTAGTTGGCCAGGTTCGATTCCTTTCAAAGGTAGAGTAAGCAATACACCAAAAGTTGTAAACAAAGTTGAGGATATAGTTAAGATACAAGTAAGAACACAGTAGATTGTACCGGTTGATTAATATTTTATGGGTGTAGTTTTTCGTCTTCACTTCCAATATGTTTGAGCATATTGTACATTGCAAAAGCCGAATATTAGTTTTTGCAACAAAATCAACGTCATCAACAAGTTTAATAAATGAACGGTTATCATGGAATTGTTGCTACAGTATGCACTAATATGTTAATGCACCAACATATCATCACAAAACCACTTGTATTAATGTGTAGTATAAATTACCGATACATATAAAAATAGAACTTGACATTGTATGCAATGTTCTCCTTTATGAGTCAATTAATTGAAATTTTTGATTTGTGACAAATTTGCTAGATGTTTTAACTAGTAAGGTGTAACCTTTAATATATAACTACCGAAAGAGTGAAACATGGCCAAATCACAATTTGGGTATGTATTCGACCATTATACTACGTTAGTGAACCTCAAAATGAACATCTCCACCGATTTGTGGAATAAAATTTTTTGCCACCTGGTGACCCCTCTACTTCGACCCCCCACCCAGCCACCATTTTACCGATTGGACCAATGGTCCATTGACAAAAAAAAATTCCAATGAACTCCTCTATCCATTTATACAATAAAAAATTCACGCCTGGGTCAACCCCACTTCGACCCCCGTACTTCCCGTCAATGACGAGATACATGACTGAAAATCAATTGGGAAAGTCCTCATGTGCCAATGTATTTGTGTTCCAAACTTGAGCCAAATCCGCCGACGTGAACGGAAGTTAGACTGCGAACGGACACACAGACAGACATACAAACAGATCAATCGCTATAACTACCTTTCAAGCATTTCATGCCTCCGGTAGTTAATAGATGTTAGTAATACATATTCATGCAACACATTCATAATGTAAATATGTGCGTGAAGAAAAAACCAAAAACCAATTTATAAATCCGAAGATATGTTATCACAACAGTGTCGGGTATTGGCAACTCTTGTGCTGTTTGCATAAATGGTATGTTAGAGGGTTAATTTGTTGAATGATCTAACATATCAGACTGCAAATAAACTTTGTCTGGTAAGCTATTTAACTGACAATCGAAACATTGGATTCAATACCAATCGGCAACTAGGACACTGCCTAGTGATATAACCTTACGTACAAATCACAAAATATTTCACTTCGTCTACTCAATTTCCGGAAGACGAAGAAGTGGAGAGAACGATTTATGATTGATAGATCTGGTCTTATTTGATAAAGCTTGCAATCGCTGGGAAAATGGGTACAGGATCAATATCCAAAACAACGAGTGTGTTTAAAAATACATCATTTCTCACACCACTTGCAAAATATTCGACAGTCCCACTGCAGATGTGCTTTTTGTTCGTGACACTTGTGAGGTAAATGCATTGGCTGCTGTTAAAGAGACAATGCTAATATTATATACTGATGTCAATTTGGCATTTCTTTAGCACCAATACAACAACAATTACGCTTTATTCAAAACCCAACGGGATATCGGATTCTTCCCGAAGGAGGATACATAGTTGTCAGTACTTACACGTTTGCTATAACACTGAAAGAGAAAGGACCTGGGAAAATCTTGCTAACTGTGTTTGCGACAATGGAATTTTTGTTGATATCTGAAACATCCCTTTCTACAGCCGAGCAATTGTTCCTCACTAAATATTGCCGAACATAGTCATTAAAATTCTTTTCGTTGTAAGTGGAGAATGATGTTAGCTCCGCCGAGTAGGTAAAAATATTCAATGCTGCAAACATGATACTCACACTGATTAGTAAACATTTATTCAAATCAATAATATCCTTTATTGCTGCATATAGGGGCATCAGTTCGCACTATATAATGCGTACGTCATTCTTCCATGTTCAGTGGTCAAGCACGAGCTATCCGAACGAGAAATTGACTCGTTGTTATGACCACTAATTTACTATGATGCCGTCTACGATCGTTAAAGCAGTAAATTGAAATGTCATTCATTAGATATAAATAACTTCTCACCACCAGTGCGATCTTGGTGCATTTACAAACCGTAAGTCATCAAATGTCTACCCTGAATCCCCGGCGATGGAATGTTGTCGGTTTTATTATCATGCGATGTATCATGCCTCCAGCAAGACTGCTCCATAACTCATTACTAGCCTTCATTACTGCTGAAAATCAATTAGAATGTACAATTCTGCACATCTATTTAATATTCCAAAGCGACCATTTCTACACTTTACTCTAGAAATGCATAATGAGAGAGCCGTACTCTCACTTTAGAGACGAATCCAATACCGGAAAACGAAGCACCCACGTTCTCAGATTTTTGTTTTTCGTTTGGCCATAATTTTGCTTGTTGTAAAAAATGTTCTAATTTGTGGTGACACAAAAAAATATGTAGCGGTATGTATTGGAAATTACAACAACGTATCAATTTCGTGTTGTCTGGTTGCGGCGGAATGTAATTTTTGATGAGCAATAATCAATACGGATATATGACAACGTCGCCTATATTTGAAAGTTACGATGACTGCTTTCTTATATCCACGTATTCCGAGACGGATGTAATGGCAATAATTTATTTTGATTTGGTCGTGGAATGAGGATGATGATGAGTTGATGAAATGAATCTCAAATTAATATACCGCCACTGGTTCCATCATAGCATTTCACTCACTCTTGCTGATCGCACAGTGACCGAAAATATTTTATTGTCCAGTGGCATTTCAAGTGAAAATACTTCGTAGCTGATTTGTAAAATAAAGTTCCCATTACCAAACGTATCCACGAGTGTGGCACAGTAACTGCAATCGGATAAGTGTTTCCAGACAGTAATGTTCCTATAAGTGATCCCCAAAATGGAAGTTTCGACTTCTGCCGAATATTACATAAGCTTTGACCATACTGACAATGAGTTTGCATCCCATTGTCCAGAGAGAGTGTTTTGCATTCACGCAAACTGCCATCAATTTATAGCATCCGGGTTTTGACACGTCTGCCATATAAGTCTTGCAGCGTTCATTAGTCAAGTATCAAACTAGTATTCACCTTTAAATGTTCATATTTAAGATGAAAGCCTCAGTGTACTTATTTTGCTTCGTCGTTTTCCTGCCAATTGTAAGGTATGATGAATTATTTACACATATTCAAGCTAATACTACATTAAATACAACTCAATCGTACCACAATTCAATTTCGCAAAATGACAGTTGCTCAATTATGACACAACTGGAGGCCGTAACGGTGCTTGTAAATGCAGGTAATTAAAATATACTGTGACTTATGTATGTGTGACAACATAACTAATGATTTTTAACCGCAACATAAACAATTGATTTTCATGTGGAGGTATTTCAATTCACAATCTCTGCACCGGCGAAGAATACGAAAACTGTGTCTGCCTCGACAAAATACGGGACGATACAATTAACGGTCTTGTTGATCTTAAGAATAGATCAAAATGTCATGTATCGGTAACGGGTGGAACTGAGGTAATTTCATTTCCATTAACAATGAATGTCTTAATTGTAATGATGGATTTATGTGATACAAAAACATGCATTTTTTTCAGCACGGGTATTTTAATGAAGGAACCTACACACATGTGAATGGCTATAGGATCAATATCAACAGTACCAAATGTATCCACAAGTATATTACGTCACACGCGAATTGCAAACGTTTCACCAGTCCAATCGGAAAGGTACATATCATTGCTTGTGAGGTGGGTTCAATATTAACAAAGGCCAATTTCTCACTGTTAAAGTGTCAAACATGTTGAGTGTTAAAGTAAATTACGTTTATTAAAATTCTGTAGGACAACAACAGCAACAACTACGCGTTATTAGGGAACGAATGGGATATCGCATTCTTCCCAAAAGAATACGCATACCTATCTGTGCTGACTCGCCTACTTCCGGATTGGAGAAGCTCAAACGTTGTTAAAAGGAGTCGCATACAGAGCCATATGAAAGAACCGAAAAACAGAAAAACAACTCAATTACTTCACATTAATTATTATTTTATTGTAGAAACAAACAGTACATTGAAATGAATTGGAGATGACGTTGACAAATTGCAATGAAATGTCATTTTATCTCCGCACTGGAAATGACCACGTTTCTTCTCCTATTGTCATCACATCACATACTCAAACATTTTCAAGGACGATTTCCTGGAGATCCTGCTTATTACTTTAAATGGGATAGAAAACAATAAAATACGTAGTTATAATAGTTCACGTTCTTAATCTTGAAACCAGCAATGAATTTACAAGACATTTTTAAGCAAGAAAATTAAAAACATTTGGAACAGTGGCCTTTACCAATTCAATGTTTTGAGCTGTTCAGATGATACGTAAAATTGGAACTTAGTATTAGGTAGAAAATACAATGAAGTTATTATTTACATGCTACAAACCAAGCAGCTAATGTTCAGAAATGTTTTATTCAGTGGTTTTATTAACTACTTAATACGATTGTAGCTCAATCAGTAAAATAATCTACATCTATGTATTGCGGGATTTCTTATGTATTTTCCTTACAATCTGTCACATTGAATTGAAAGTGAAATTAGTGAGATAATCAAACGCATTGAATTTATTTACATTGTTGTTGACAAATTCATGGACATTCGTGGCATTTGAATAGGGAAATTAAAATGTGCTTTGCGTTGCTTGCTCAGACACAAACTATAAACCATCAAAATGTCACTACGCAGGCATTCATTTGCCCTCAAGTTTGCTAATTACAACGTCGATGCCAACTTTCCCCTCATTATTCCTGTAGTATTTCCAAAGCTTTTGCGGGAGTCGAAAAACGGGTTCTTGTATGGTTGGTAGGGCCTGCTTAATGTGTACCGGTTGAGCACTCCAAACCAAATCTGGAGCCTGAAAAACAAACAATTGCCAGTTACAAACCACCAGCAAACTCTTGACATGTACTTCAAGTGAATTCATTTAATATTATGTACCTCAGTTGGCTTTTCTGTTTTAATTGTAAACTCGGCCCTAAACTTGGAACAGCATTGTGTCGCATCTCCACCGGTTATTAGAAAGTGAACGGAAATGTGTCCGGGTTGTTGGTTATGGACTACAAATAAAAGAAAGGATTCTCCAAACAGATCAACAATGTCAGGGCTCCATGTTTTGCGCTGAAAAGGCGTCGTTGTTCCATCTTCAGAAATGTTGGTCATAACGTAGCGTCTTCGTGGCAAAGTGATGACCTTGGAATTATGGTTTTCCATTAAATGAGTTCGAAATTCCCCCATCTTCTTTGTATTCATCACAAAGGCGCAAGGATACCCAATGAGCCGACAAAGCGTCATCTCTGTCCCACTAAAAACAATAAAGGTAGGTAATAAAAAATTGTTCCCTTGCGTAATATTTTATCTTGGATTCTGCATAGTTTAAATTATGTACTCACCCAAAGGAACAGTTTTCGTTGTGAATGGAAACGTCCCTTCTCGTTAGCTTCTCACTGCACCCTTTCGTTTTATAAGCACAGTCCAACACCATCTTGTCCAGAATCGACTCCAACGCCCGATTTCGAATTTTCACCGAATCATAACGCAATGAACATTGTGGGCACTTGTCAACATTTTTCAAACAGTCACTGCAAATGGTATGACCATTCACACACTGAAATATCTCGTCTCTTGGAATGTCAAAGCAAATTGGGCAGTTAATGTCATCCGAGAGGCAAACGTTCTTATCCATTTTCAAAACTGAAAATTACAAATGTTTTGGAAAATTCACGAAACCATTTATCAATTAAATTTACGCCCACTGAAATGAATGATGCAGCTGTTGCTGCAGGAATAAAATGACATCACACCAACAAGTCAAATTATAGCACATGATATGTTTGGCATGATGTGATGAGACGACAAATATTGATACACTCAACGTTAAATGATCGTCGTTTAGCTTATCGTATTACTACACACTGCGAGACCATTAGGTGCGGAGCGATTTACTTCTGTGTATCACTGCCTAGTGTTTTATATTTGTCTCAATAGTTGAGGTACGAGATGGCTTGAAAAAATATATCAAGAAAAAACTTGTTACTCATTGTGATTATGGTTTGGTATTAATATATGTTTATTCACTTGCTGGTAAAAATGTTGAAGCGCAGATCAGTATGCTGAGGATGGTAGCGTATATGCGTTCCAACATCAATGGAATGGAAAAGGCATGAATGGTATGAGTCACACGGCATTCCATCAAATGACGCATAATATGATGATAACGTAATAAACGTTTTAATGAATGATTTGAGCAGGCGGAAGTAAAAACATGCACCAACAGGAAGTAATAAACGGATAATGATTAATATTTTAGTGATAAAAGGCTGAGGATTTTTTCAAAATTAACAGTGAAACAAGCGTATGAGGCATCAAGCTGGTAAGTGGTGACATAATTTATTGCAAAGTAAATATGTTTGATAATGAATGTAAACATATCGGTTAGAGGAGCGTATATGGAATTCCTCTCCTGTGCATAAACACAGAGTTAATTATAAAATTGTTTTTTATGTATGAGTACGTATTTATATCTCAATCGTTAAAAATAAAAAAGGATACTGTCCTTTGTCAAGTGATAACTGAAACAAGATCTGAAAATGATGGTCGACGGTCGGGATTAATTTGCCAGCATTCTTTCATAATGGCGTACCTAAACAAAATTGAAACTCAAGTGTAGTTAATACCAAACGAAAAAATCCATTAATTGTTGATAAATATTATTGCTACCTTACATGTTTCTATCATTATACTTTGGTTCCTGCAGTCTGAACCCTCCCTCCAGAATCTCCGGAAACTGCACATTCCAAGACAATCCCGGATATGGCTGCTCTCCCAACGAATAAATTTCCCACAGTGTGACCCCGTAAGCCCATACGTCACTCTTTTCGTTAAATTCCAACATTCTTCAGCGCTTCAGGTGACATCCACTTCCATGGCAAAGGTTCCTGCTGTTTCTTCACGTAATTGGTGTAATTGTACATTCTCCGAGACAGCCCAAAGTCACATATTTTTGCTTCCTTTTTGGAGTTGAGAAGGACGTTTCTCGTGGCAAGGTCAGCATGCACAACGTGCTTGGAAGCGAGGAATACCATTCCTCGGCAAATTGCTAGCCTCCAGCGACGCAGGGCAGCAGATAACTCCGTAACCAAGGTTCCTGTTATCTCGCCCAACGTCAAATAATTTCCATCCGGTTGTCCAAGATCTGATATCTCTTCTTCTATCTGCTCGATATTGCAGTAATCATTGTTGGATGGCCTCATTTTCTGCAGATATTTTTGGAGAGATCCGAGCTCACATGGCTCCA
This sequence comes from Sinella curviseta, assembly GCA_004115045.4. Lineage (NCBI taxonomy): Eukaryota > Metazoa > Arthropoda > Collembola > Entomobryomorpha > Entomobryidae > Sinella > Sinella curviseta. The sequence continues at coordinate 7,263,987 of CM023200.3, read as the reverse complement.
GAAATATATACACCTTTCCACTCCCGACATTTTCAGTATTTGCTCCCAACAACTTTGTAATGTTTTCGTGCTTGCCGACATAAGAGAGAACCTTAATTTCCGACAGCATCCCACTCACCGTTGTTTTCTGCACCTTTTTTGGATTGACCATTTTAACTGCCATAGGAATCATTTCTCCATTTTGTTGCATGCTTCCCTTCACGACAATTCCAAACTCGCCTGAACCTAACACGCAGTCTTTCTGAATGGTAAACACACCTGAGTCAATTTCATATCGGCTTTTGTCATATGGAGAACCCTGAACTAAATCATATTGATTAACTTCGCATTCTTTTGTACCATTGAAAAACTCGTCTATTTCCATTTTGGATAAAAATTGCTCCCTATATTTCCGTCTAATCACAAACAGTGCAACAAAAACTACAGCCACTGCTATCAAGAATGGCAGCGCACCCATTAGAGCTATTTGGAAACTTTTCAGACCACCCACCTGTTTTGTTACGTCACCATCTGGAAAGCGCAACCCAAAATCTTGAACTTTATCAACCCACAAGTCATGCCCTACAGGATGGCTACTATGCAGCTCGTTTTCATGCGATGGATTATACCTCCACCAACCCAGCTCAATTTTAAATTGACCGTCGCTCTTGAAATGTATATCTCCATCTATAGCGTTACTTAATACAACCGTGCTATCTGTCTCTACGGCCCAGTCACTTAGCCTTTGCCAATAATCTACAAACTTCTCCATGTCTCGTCTACTCTGATAAAATCTTGTACTTGTTGCGTAATGCAGCATAATAAAGGAAATATAAACATGCTCTAAATTTCTTTTTGAAGCTACCAATTTTCTGCACTCTTCCAAAACCACAATTCTCTGTCGGAACATTCTTTCCGCACCCAACAATACCGTTTGCTCGTTTTCTTCAAATAAGAAGACAACCGTCTCAGCGTTCGCATTGTATATGTAAGTATCCATCAACTCTCGCTCGTTCACTGTCATTCTACTGTATCCGGTACAGTTGGATACGTTAAATGCGTACCCAAATTTGTACTGGTTTTCCGGAAAACCCGCTCCCTTCAGCACTGTATACTTCAGGTGATTCTCAATCTCAGCTGTTTTGTCTCCGATATAGGACACAATGAATGTGGAAATCGGTCGCAGTAGTTTTCCATACGTCGTATTACTCGCCATGATATCTTCCGCTGTGCCTTGGATCATTTTTGACAGGTAAACTTGAGGGAGAAATAGCAGCGTAGCCTCTGTTCTGTTCAGCTCACCAAAAGTCTCGATAGCCTCTAGATCATCACCTAACGATCGGAATGCTTGTCGGGTGTCATCGTGTACCACAACTACCAATTTCTTGAAGATCCCCTCAATTTTCTTAAGAAGCTGACCGGTATCCTGTGGAAGGTACTTTTGGAGCTTATCGTACCGTTGCTTATCAAACAGGTTGAAAATTATTCCCGCATGATCCCTGTTTATGTTTAGCTCACGAGGCCTCTTGGATGCTAGCATCAGTTCAGTGTTATCAACTGTCTTTGCAATTTGGAACTTTTCTTCAAAGATGTACTGACTTGTGTTTTGATAACGATGGTCTTCCACAAGACGCCACCAGCCATCCGTTTTTCGTCCGACGGCGTCCTCGTATGGCGTGTCAAATGCTTTTGACAGGATGACAGTTGTTCCATTTACCTCCGCCCAGTTAATAGCCATTTGCCAAGTGGTGACCAAACTGGACATATTGACCCGTCCGCTCGCTTCAGTGTCTGGAATGGTGAGAAACAAGCCATGAGTTGGCACACCGCCAGCATACTTTTTCATATCTTCCAACAGCGCATGAAAATATCCCAAAACTGTATTGTCTTTATTCAGAGGCCGTAACAGCAAAATTGCTACTTTTGGTTGGAGCAGGGCAACGTGAGATCTAAAGCTGTGATACGACGAAAATGTTTCCGAGTCGATCAGAAAACCCCATTGTGGGACTACTTCAGAAAACATTGCGGAAATGCTAATGTTGTCATATTGAAAATATGGTATTGCGTTCACGATGAGCTTGTAAGGAATCAGGATTGTGGTCACTGTTCCATTGTGGATATTGTTGGCTTGACGAGCAATGGAAATAAGCCGCTCAATAACTGTGAGGGGTGCTTGATGAAAAATGAGGTCGTCTTCATACGTGTAGTCAGGAATGGTGGAACTGTATGATAGCCACACTTCGAGTTTTTTGTCATGAAGCTTGTTATACCCTGCAGCTGACAGTGCAGAAAGTGATAAGCTTGTTGGAGTGCGTGCTGAATGAAAAGCAAATTCATATTACACTTGCCGTTTCTAAAATAATTGAACTCATGCCAACATGACTCATATTATATATTATCTTAGGACATGCTTGAGAGCTCTGAATGATTCCTCAATTGCGATGACAATATTTTCTTACCACTCTCCATGTCAGCCTCTGAAAGCTGCACCAGAATTTTGGAAAATCTTCTCGCTGTAGTGCTGAGTAACGGCACGATATCGGAAACGTTGTATCGAAAATTATTTCCCTTGTCCAGAATGGAAACATATGGGTTGAATACCACAATTGTGTTTTCGAAGTTAACCTGGGAGATTATGACAACGGGTCAGGTTTGATTAAATTGAGTATTTATTTATTGAGAATACTACCAATGATGAATTTCACGCTTACCTCTCCAAACGGTCCATCAATTCCATCCATAAATGTGATGTCCCCATGCGTCAGTGTAGCACTTGTAAAACTCAAAAACAAGTAGAGAGAAATGCACAGTATTTTGGTCGTCAGAGCTGAACTCCATTCCATGTTAATAAGTTTATACATCAAGCCTAATGGAAACTATAGTTTCAACTATAAGTCACACCAATTTTAATTCACAGGAATCAATTCCTCATCAAAACATTTCAATGGCTACCAATTTAAGACCACATTTAGTTTACACGTAAAAGTAATAATCCAAAAGTCATGTTCCAAGTTGAAGCAAACTTACAAGATTAATTAGTTGTACGTGTTATCTTGATTGACTTTTCACTAATGGAGAACAGTCCATTATTCAGCAGCTCTTGTAATATATATCACAGATTGGTCCCGACAAAGATAACAAGGAAGCTGACTCACATTAGAGTTCCAATTCATGTGGTACGTTTGTTTACATACGTCAAGTTGTGTTAGGCTTGATACCAATAAATTTGTGAAAGGATACATCATTCACATTGATGGTTGGTCTGATCATAACACATCCGTGTTCACTATTATCATGTCTGCTTTCAGATTAGCTTGTTTACTCTTTTAATTCAAATAATTGTTTACATAACTTGGAATTAGGTAAGTTTGATATTGACAAACAATTTAGCCATTTAGTGCGATTTGTGATGACTGGTACAGCTCATGGACGGTACATAGTGAGTGTATGCATGGGTTTATTGAAGATACATTTTATTGATATAAAACAGCCAAGGATTAAAAGATTATACATTCAATGATAGAGTAGGGTATTTGCGTAAAAAACTATTTGATTTTATTATAAACTCGGATGCGCGTTTCCATAAAACTAATCGTTTAGCATGAAATAAAGTTTGTTTTGCATGCTTGGTGCTAAATTGGGGTGAGAATTTATGCTTGCGGTAGCCTGTGAAATAATAGTGTTGCCATTTTATAATGTGATTATCAATGTGATGATATGCAGGAAGCATAATGAATTACACGTAACGGTGAATAATTTTATCAGTCACTTGGTCGGCATCGTTAAATAAGGAAAGGTGTACAGTATGTACAGCTCATTAGTGCCATTGTTGTGGCGTAGCAAGGCTTTGGAACCGATGATCGTGGACAGATGGTGAAGATGCAGTGGATTATAAATAATATTTTATGATAGCTAGAAATATGATAATTATGTAAATTGTATTGCTAGTTAGTTGTATAAATGTAATGAAAAATGTAGAAAGTTGTAGAAATGTAGAAGAGATGCATACTTTGTATTTTGTATCATGTCATAGTGCTAAGATAGTAAAAGTTAATTAATCGTAATTATTGTAATTTTAGCAATAGCGCTTAGCAAATTTGTGAGAATATGTATTAGATATAAGCGAATAATTGTGCAAAAAATCAGAGTTGTCATCTATCTCGCTGATAGTTAAAATTAGCATCAAAGTTGAAATGTACGTAGTGAAGCCTAGTAACTTGTAGGATAAGTCAACGGGGTAATGTGAGATAGTCGTTAAGGAAATGGTGTTGTTATTTGTTATTGGAAAGTTACGTCGGCTGCGTGTTGGAGGAGAGGTCATTAGAGGTCAGCTGAAAAAGAGGAAAATTCGGGATATATAAGGAGCGCCGCCTGTAACATCGTGGTCCTTCTTGCTGTTAGTCTTAGGTTAGATTCTGAGCTGGAATGTTGTCCAGCCAGAAACATAGTAGTCCGAAATCCTGTGTATTTGATAGTTTGCTTGTTGTTTTTATGAATAAATACGTTTAAAATAGTATCTTGTCTGTCTCGCGTGCTTTTACTTCTCACCGCTAGTCATCATATTTCTTGTAAACTAATGTTTTAGTTAGCAGTAGTACACTAGACTGAGAGTATGCGACATCGAGTACAAAGTACTAGAAATTAAATCTCGAATGAAAAGCTGTTAGCAAACAGAGAAACAAGCTGATTATTTTCATTAAGAACGGATAAAACCGATAAAAAACCAGATACATGTACTGGTTGCGGGCATTATACCGTATCATTATCGCATTAAGTCAAGATATTACCTAAGCTATTTTATCAGGTGAACTTTATCTTTTACTCATCAGAAAACAATCCTAGTTCTAAATTATTCAAGTAACCGTTTGCTATGCTTATGGTCTCATGAGTAAGTTCTACGTGGTAGTTTAATATTTTGAAATGAAACCGATTTATTAAGATACCGAATAAATAACTAAATGATGAATTCCAAAACGTTTTATTCACTACAATGGATCACGCCCACCTAAATTGTTTCTGCACAAACAGGTACGCCTTTATACTCCACTTAACATTACTAGAATAATGTTATTAACATCAATTCTATTAAAATATATGTAGTCCACTTTTTCAAAAAGTCACTGCAAATGGTTTGACAATTTACGCATTGAAATGTACCATGTTTTGGAAGTTCATGACCTGGTAGGTTCCTTGGATGTTGGTAAATAATGACTAATAAAGGTTTACCAACTTGACCGTAGCAGAATCAACTTATTGTAGAAAATAATTTAATAAGGTAATTTAAATGCGCTTATGCCACTGATTATTAAAACTATTATATTCATAAACTATACATATTGTAGTGCAATCTATTACAAAATCAGTGACCCTCTCTTTTGCGCACTCCAAAGGTTAACAAGGCTCGCAGTAAACCCGTGGACAAGCTCCTGAAAAACTTGAGCACGGTCAATCTTCTAATCAAGTACGTTTTCCCATACGCCATGGCCAGTGGACCGCAAGACTTTCTAAACTTTTTCAGAACCCTTTTCTCAAATTTTGATAGTCCCGTCCAATTGTGATATTTCCAAGAGTCCAGAATCTTTTTGCCATACAAGTAGATGAGCCCTCCAATGAGCAGCACTGTGCCCCAAAATGCAGCGGCGCCCATTGCCCAACTCAGAAACAGCAGCTTCATCTTGCCCGTGATTTCCGAATGTCGCATAACCATGTACACCGAAATTACGATCAATTTGGAAATAAAGATTTGCGAGGGAATCAGTGCTATACCAAACAAGTTGTTAATGCTAAGCTGCAATACGTGCACCGTTCGCCAAGTATGACAAAGCAGGGGCGGTTTCCGAAGCTCCTCGATCGCAAAGTAGGAGCCACCCCGACGATCCAGTCGAAACTCGAGCAGAATGAAAGGAACGATAATAACGGCGTATACAAATACAATCACAACCCAGGCTGCAAGTGTGCCGTAGATGATTAAAAGCATGTGGAATGGGAAAGCGTAGCAAACCAAGATTCTTGGCGGAAGTGGCAACAGCTCCCCAGGGACAAGGCCACATACCGTATGCGGCATAGTGGTATTCAGGATAACATGCAAACAATTGAGTACCAAAATAAAGATAAAGAAAACCCCAACCAACGCAATGGAGACTTCCAAGAAAATGGAAAGTTTGCTTTTGTTTGGGTCGTACTTTGGCATATATTTTCCTGAAATCGCAAATATACGGCAGTAAATAATAATTATGTCTTCAAGAAATGATTCAGTCATGTTTGGTCTTACTGTTCATGCATTCGAGGTAAGATAAAAGGGCGTTGGCAGAATGCAATGCGTCATGTTCAAAAATGGTTAACAGGCCATGAGCTACCAACACAACAAGGTCGGCAAACGCAAACAAAATAACGATGCCCAAGTTTTCAGAGTCTCGCGTTAAATAAAATCGAACTGTTTGAGAGACTGGTACGGCGGTCCAAACCACCAGAAGAAATTCGGTGCGCCGAGCCACCTTCCTTCCGCGAATGGAAGGGACACAACGCCGTTGCCTTCTGCACCAATCAAAAGGAATTATGCCGACGTAGCAGGCCAAGGGGACGACAATGGCGATGGCCGCGAATAATCTATTGCTCAACATTGTATATGCTTTCTCGTATTCTGTGGAACAGTCGAAAAGCTTTGCTTATTCTCTTGAAAGCTGGATACTTTGTAAATTTCCTGGTGAGCTGGCAGCAGCGTTATATGAAATAGTTTTACAGATTTGATACAGAATGGCAAATTTGGCATTGGTTCAGTTATTCTAAAATGATTGCTTTTTACAATCTTAATGGAGAATTCTGCTGCAAATAATTGAATATTATATTAAAACCCCAAATATAATTGGAAAAGTGTGGGATGGAGAATTTTTCAATTTACGATTCCATGGTCATCAATTACACGTGTAGATTTTTTTTTGCTAAACTTGTCGCTTAAGTAAACGCTTCAATTATATTTGACTTAATGAAATCGAGAAACCGATCACCGCAGGAAGGATGAGTATCACGGTCACTTTTTAATAGTTAGTTACTACATAGAATTTGAAATTACTGGGAAGCAGATATGAAAACCTATTAACAAGCTTCGCAGATAATTGGATTATTTGATTTTATCGTCAATATAATTTCAATATTGAACATGATTTAAACTTTGAAAAAATCAATAGCCAAACTTATCAATTTCCACATTTGGAAAATGTAGTTTCAGAACATGAAATAATTACTTTAAAACTTCTAATTAGCCAGCCTCCATAGTTAGCAAATTACTTGATTTTGAATATTCAGTAGCTTTTGCTGGTGTGATTTTAAAGTGTCCGTAAATTGAAATCCGACAATTAAAGCATCTTAAGGCTTCTACATGTCGTTGCTATTGTTTTGAACCACTGCGACAATGTTTGACTAACGATTGTTTTGTTTGAAAACCATGAACACTTAAGAAGAGTCGCGCTGATACAAACGACGGTTTGACTTTTTTGAAATCTGTTTTCGGCCATCGATAGCTGGTGACCTGAGAAGGGTCCAGCGTGATTTTGAAGTACGTAGGTCAACTGTAACCGTTAGAAACCGTTACGAGGTCTAATTTCATAAATGGTAACACATGGCAAGTGACATATCAATCGACTCGTCTATGACCATAGCACATAGATATGAGGTAATTTCAGGGTTGACGGTTACTGTTTAACGGTTACAGCGATTTCAAATACTTTTAAACATTATGCTCTCATGCTTAAGTGGTTTGGAATTTTCCACTTCTGTTTTAGGCAAACGACTTCTTATCACAAGAGCTTTATGGAACAAGCTTGACCGCGATAACGACCAACGGGAACCATTTGAAACATAAGGGCAAATTTGGCATTAAGTCGTCTATTCAAAAATGATTGCTTTTTACAATCGTAATGGAAAATTCTGCTGACACGGATTGGATATTTTATCAAAACGGAAAATATAATTGGAAAGGGGCAGGACGATGAATTTTTCAATTTATGAACTCATGGTAATGACCGCAGTACACGCGCAGATTAAGTGCCTAAGTGTATCGCTCAACTAAGACTGCTCGTTTCTGCTGGTTAGTACATTTAACATAACAAAATCGAGGAGCAAAGCACCACATGAAGGAGGAGTACAACAATGACTCGGCTCGTCTCTTGGTAAATGGTAGTATATCGAAATTGAAATAACTGTGGAAGCAGATATTAAATCTTATTACGAAGCTCCGCAAATAATTGGATCATTTGATTTTATCGTCAATATAATTTTGAGCACGATTCAAACTTTGAACATGCAATTTATAAACTAAACAATTTCTACATTTGCAAAATGTAGTTTCAGAACATTAAATGATTACATTAAAATATTTAATTAACCGGAACCCATTGATAGCAAGTTAGTTAATTTTGTATATTCAGTAGCTTGTGCAGATGTGATTTTAAACTGTCCGTTAACATGATATTGTTTTGAACCACATGCTTATTGTTCGCACTAGTTTTTTGTTTGGTAGTTTGATCCTGTTTCGTGCGGTTAACGCTTTAAATATATTCATTGCAGACAAAATCAAAGTTTGTTTATTAAGGAATGCAGAAGGCAATAAGCATTTACTTGTCACTCTGGCAGGTAGAAATATATTCATGGATATAAACCGTAACTTTGCAACGCGTACGTGCAAGACTTCATGTATGCCTTGGCATACCAGGTTCTAAGCTTAAGTGTTCTATCCACAGCACAGAAAGCAATAGGTGACAACTAGGAAAGGAGTTTAAACATTGTCAAAGTGAATACAAACATTTCTCAAATTTGACGGTTCAGTCCACATATTCAACAGTATGTTTTGTTTCTTATATACAATGTCCCTAAATATAAAACGAAAAATCCATAAAAGAAACACGCTACACCTTTCAGAATATGTACTTTTGCTTCTGCTTTGGGTCCTTCGCCAGTAAATACCACTGCATCGCATGAAATTTCTATTTAAGGGCATTTTAAAACAAACCTTGCCCGCAGTTGCAGTTGGTGAGTCGACCATTCAGCTTCAAGTATGCAAAGCTTTGCATTTCCTCTTACAAGCTCTCTCCTGTAACGTAAAACCGGAATAGTTCTTCCATCCATAGTAGCAAGTCTGTTCAAGAAAGTACAGGAATTTCATTCAACATTCCGCTCCTGAGCTGATAGCTTTCTGATTTCAAAATGACCTTCCGGCGGACGGGAAGTTGTGCCCTCGTCACTGTATTCGTCATCGCAACACTTTCGACTCCAGAAATTTTGGCTTCAACGGTACGGTTTTCGCAGATCAGTAGAATTTGCTTGAAAAATGAATCCTGGCTACAATTAATAAATCGTGTACGTTTGTACATAAATTGCTAATAACAAAGATCCGAATATTTTATTTTTTAGACTGAACGGATGAAACGCTCATGTGACAGCATGGATTTCTACTGTTGCGCAGCGTCTCCCAGCACAACATATCGCAATTGGAAAGCCACTTTGCAGAATGGTGGGGTTCCAGATGAGTACATTAATGACGAAATCATGTTTGGATACAAGTGCACCAAGTCGACGCCTGAAGGAGGCTGCCGGAAGATTAGACACAAGTACTCTTGCTGCGGCCCAAGATATGGTGAGGTGGTCTTGCATTGTGAACCCGTTCCCACTGACGCGACCAACTTCCGTCATCGCTACAGCGCTGCGTATTAACGGAATCGTATCAATAATTTCTACATGTGAAATAGTACTTAATTGTAAAGATATGTGCTACGAACAAATTGTAATAAACATATGTCTACGTTTCATGACATGCAACAAACAATCAACATATTACTCATAGCGTAATAGTAAGAATTAATCCAAAGGCAGACAATTTCATAGTATGGTAAGCACCGGTAAGGCATTAATAAAGGGAAATGACTCATCGGATCACAAACGCCACTTTAGTCGTGTCGTACTTGACAACAGTTCATTCAAGTGGGCTAGAGTTAATGTGTTTATCTACTTAACTGAAGTATCTACGTTGTAAAGAATGCAACAAAATGAGCAGTGATAGTGGGACTTAGTAAACTTTGTGATTTGGAAATTGTTTTAAGTTCGTCATAGGTAGGCAATTGGATGTAAAGTTTGACAATGACGATCATTACCGAATGACGGTGCAATTAATGATTGAAATTAGAGAAAAGAAAAACCGCGCAGGTGATTGCAGGTTACATGGTAAAGAGTTGTTGACAATGCCTTGTATTTATTTTTGGAACATGGCACATTTTATGAATAAGTAGGGGCTTTTGTGTCTGAGTATTTACCTGATGGAGTTGCGATGATGATTCATCATCACTTTGCGTGGAAACAAATTCAAGTGATATAATCGGTTTATGAAGGCAATGTGTCCGTGCGACTTAAATATAGCTTTGTATATAAACCGGTGGGAAAATTTACAATCATGTCAGTATTCCGATATTTTACTGGAGCTGTGAGAACTAAAGCCGCGACGGGATTTCATTTAATATGTAAATTTTGTCAATCTGAAGAAACAGGAGGAAAATAGTTACAATGGATAACTCATTGTGTCTACTTATTGTTCTCGCAGCCGCATTTCAACTTGTAAGGTACGGTAAATTAACACTTTACACAAGCTATTATACTCTACATGGATTCAAAATATCACCAATAATATTACTTGAATTAAATTTTCGTAGTTCCAACTGGACGCAGATGCAGGCACAGTTTGTACTTGAAGACGCCGGTAATATCATCGAGACCATTTTAACATTTTTGTTAAAAATAAATGAGTATCAATCAATAAACCGTATTCGTTTAAAACGTTGACAGATATTACCGTCGTCAATTTATGCGGTCCAGAAGAAGCCAACTGCGTCAGCCTGGACGGAATTCGCGAGAATACCATTAGCAGTCTTATGGATCTCCGGGAAGTCTCTGGATGCCCCGTGGAGATAACTGCTGGCACAGAAGTACAGGTTCCAAAACAAACACTCCCTATACTTCAAAATAAGTTTATCTGATTAATATACAACCATCATATTTTAAGCCTGATGAGTATTCTACCAATGGAACGTACACCAGGAGAAATGGATACGGTGTCCGTGTCTCCGATAACAAGTGCCTTTACAAGCACATCACAACTCACTCAAACTGCAAGCGGTACAGCAGGAAAGGCGTTCAATTTGTGGCTTGTGAGGTATACAGCTCCTTTACTGTCACTACAATCAGAAGTGATATTTATTCTTGTAATTTCATTTTTCTGTGCTAGATAATTCGATAATTTGTAATGTCTAAATTTACACACATTTTTTTCCAGGATGAAAAACATACCCATTACGGCTTGGTTGCTGGAGAATGGGATGTAATATTTTTTCCACAGGAAATGACATTTTTCGGAAGGCTTGCACTGGTGATGAGAGGCTGGAAGATTTCCAAAGCGAAGAAATAATGTCATGTCGAAATTGTATTTAATGACGTCACTCTTCACGTGTGTGTCACTGATGACAACTGAACATTTTCAATTTCATCTTACAAACATTTTGGAACAAAGAAATAAAAACAATATCTGACTATGCAAATTGATATGAGTTCTCTTTCATGACAAATACTGGTCGCGTATTGCCCATTACTCGATTTGGTCTATCTCAGAATTTATTACGCAGTCTGCTTCACCCTGTCATTGATCCATGAGAACTTTTACTATTACGTGGTAAAGGTATTTTATTTGTCTTCATTTCATTAGCGCCCAATTACCTGAATACGTAAGAGTTTTACGTCACCAGCAGAATGATAATCATATGATACAATGAAGGACATAGTTAGTTACATATTGAAATGCGTTACGTAATTGATTTGATGAGTCAAACTTCATCAGATTCCATTTGAAATGGGTAGTGAATGTATTGTTCCTATTTTTCGGAAATAAGTGGTACGGGCTATTTAAGTTACAAACAAGAATTAATGACTTAAAAAATGCATACTGGGAAATTTAATTTTTAACAATCTAAAATTGACAGTTGTTTAGACAAATTCTGATAACTGTTTACGTACTCTCATTGACGTCTTACCCCGTAATGCTTTATCTTGACATTGAAATGTGTAAAGATTTGTCATCACAAATATTTGCATCCAACTTTGTTTGTGCCACATCAGTTGAATATGCAATTTCACGAATACAATTAGAAGCGGCGTTGAAGTTTGCAATGCGAAGCACAATGACAATGCAATTCATTAATCGTAAGTTGTTTGCATTGCCAATATGTTAAAGCATGTCATTACGCATATAGTAGGATATTAGCATTGCATTTCAATTTGAGCTCTGTTGCACCTAATTACATGGGGGCACTTTGGCCAGTTTCAGCTTTGTTTAACCGAACCCTTGAAAATGGATCAAATCATTTTGAAACGTTAAAGAAAATGAATGTAACATTCCTAGGTTGTGTGTCGAAAAAAATGATGTAAGTGGATGATAAGTAACGTTCAGGAATTTAACTTGATGGTGAGCACAGAATGACTGGATTATTTTTAGGTTGCAAATTGGCAAGATTGTGAAACAGGTGTCCACTTACCTTGGCATTTACCCAGTCAAAATTTGATTATTACTCGGTAAGGATTTTTAATACGTATACATTTAATTAGCACCCAGCTACGTTCAAACGATAATGTTTTGGATTATCTGCCTAATGATCATCGGCGCGTGATGGCCCAGCGGAGAAACGTAATGGGCCATGCCAGTGAACCAAATGACTTTGACTAAAGTCAACGAAAATGTTACATGTTTGAGTTTAAATTATTACAAGAGTTTACATTGATGAACGTAGCTTGTTTTTCTGGAACAGAGGTGACTTCAGATTGCTAATTTACTACCCGCTTACGTGGTGCAGCATGCGAATAGTAATTATGCGATAATTTTGCCCGTAAAATTGTTAATTTTAAAGTCAACAACTGAACCAAATAAAATATCATTTGGACATGTTTTCTCTTAACAAGAAGAACAAAACCTACTGGAATACCAAGTAAATATTTTAGAATTGTGTTAATGTAAAGTGTAAACAGATCAAGGCAGCATGGTCATATATAAATAGCCAAACTTTGCACATTTTGAATATTGCAGTTTTTCTATACGAACAAGAAGCACATTTTCATTATTCGTATTGATCCTCTACAATTTCCAAAATAATTTCCGCCATGGAGAAATCATCCGTCATACTACTTGTACTGGCTGCCATCATCCAATTGGCATGGTAATATAAACTGCTTTTAATTCCAATTATTATTGTAATAATTTGTATTTTTAACCTTATTCGTTGACTTGAAAGCGGATAAAAAATCAAATTTGTTAAACAGCTCCATGACGCAGGACCGGGCACAGCGACAACTTGAAGCTGCAGGTAATGGGAACTGTAGATAATTTTCAAAACGTTGTTGGCATGCATCGTGAACTGTGCTTGAGAATTGCGTTCATTTAACACAATCATTTCTAAATCGAACTAGGAATCATGATTGCCTCGATCTGTGAAAGTGGTGTTAGCTCTGATTGCACTAGCCTTGAAGGAATGCGCAAGCCTGCTGTTGACGGACTGATTGAACTGAAAGAGAAATCAGGATGCGATGTTACGGTGACTGGGGGAACCGAGGTAAAACTTTCAATATATACTTGAACTAAAAATTCTGGCAAATATAGAAGGAAACAATATAATTTTCGCAGCCACGGCCTTACACCAAAGGAGATAGTTCATCTGAAATCGGATACAAAGTGACGATTGTGAATGACACGTGCATTTACGAGTACATCAAAACTCACACAGAATGCAAGCGGTTCAGCAAGGATGGTTTTGAACAGGTTGCCTGTCAGGTAGTCAAAATAAGTTATTAACATACGACACGTTGTATCAAATATGATGATTGTTTATGAAAATATTTTACGCATTTGGTTTCTGCATTCATTTTACAGGATTCACGCTCAAATCAATATTCTACATTCGACGATGAATGGAACATTTTCTTTTTCCCAAAGAAGTTGACGTTTCTTGGAAGACTTGCCAACAATTTGCCAGACTTTACGGTTACAGACGCGAAAAAGTAATTCTTATGTAAAACGACTAAGCAAGCTGAACATAAATGTACACTAGAATGAAATTTTGATTCATTTAAATTGTAAGCATTTCTTCTTGGAGCAATAAAAAATGTGTCGCAGTAACGATATCTACCAAGTTATCATCTGTGTACCAGTCAGAATCGCGTAGATGCATAAGTTGGATTACAAACAGTGTAGTCGCAATAATTAAGCATTTCAGTTTGAATCAATTATTATGTTTCACCTCCTTATGACGTTATCAATAGGATGATACGCATGTACATTTATCAGGTTGAACAAGCATTATATTTCAGGTGAATCATCTCGCTCAAGGATGCATTTATATTGACCACATATAGAAAACGGCAACTTAACGAGACTTGTTTTGCACCCACTGGAACGAGATGCAATTTTTAAGTGTGAGGAAGCAATTAGTAACTTTTTTGTTCATGGCATGCTAATGAACCACTAATCAGTTCATCACTAGCGAAAACGACAAATTTATGTTGCCGAGCATGCTGCATCATGATGATAATCTTGTTTACTGATGACGCATCACGCCACACACGGTCCATGGCAACGAATATCGCCACTCTGTAGAACAAACTGGAATATGAAACTCGGAGAGGCTCCGATGGATTCCAAGAAAAAAACACTTAAACATTCAGTGCCGACAACTTCCAGTTTTTCAGTTCCAAGTTCAAGATTATATTGAGGTAACATAATGCATTATCAGTTTTTTTGTGTTTGCCTTTCCAATTTAATAAACGTCAGATGCTTAGTCACCGTAGTCATGATGCAGTTTGACAGAATATTTCATAACATTTCAGACATCGCATGCTGTTGCGTGAGACATAGTTGCGATTACTGCGGAATCACCAGTTTAGTTGGATCTTGGTTATGTTCCAGCTTCACAGTATCATCACTGATCATTCAGTTATTTTGACATCCCCACACGCACCTTAGTGGAATCAAGAAACATGAAGGTCGGTATCTTTGGAGGCACCTTGATTGCTCTTGCTGTGGTTACCCAAGTCGTAAGGTAATACAAACATTACATGCACTAAACTTTGATTTTTCACGGCATTCATTCTGCATGCAACGGTGCAATATTTTTATTTTCCCATACTTAACAAGCTTAAACCTTACGCAGATGGAAGCCACAAAGAGATTAAAAGGAGCAGGTAGTGTCTATTCAAACTGATATTCGTACCACTAACCTAACTACGTGTAGGCCGTTAAGCCCGAAATTTTTTCCGGTTCAAAGATATATCATTATCGTAATAATTTGAATTTTCTTCGAAGGCAGACCGTTACGGTACAGGAGCGTACGCCAATGACGATGGTCGCGACGTTACCATACGAAATTACACGTGTATTTACAACTACATCACATCCCATGCTCAATGCAAGCGCTTTGTTAGTAGTAACGGGGATGTGTTGGAGGCGTGTGAGGTAACAAATCGTTTTCAACTGCGGTTATCACAAATAACAACAAGAATTAACATAAATAATTTTTTCACCGTTTTCAGGACGACAGCAATAGCTTATATGCTTTAAGAGATGAATGGGTAATCGCGTTCTCTGATAAACAAAATAGCTATCTTGAATTACTTACTCGAAATCTGGTTGGATTTAACAGCACATACATTAATTAAAATGCGTATTGCTGTTATATGTCAGTGTGTTTGGTGCGCAAAAGTTACCTATCCATTTATTTGTAAAATCAAAATAAAACTTTCGAACTTACAGAAGTACAGAATAAACTGTTCATATACATTTCATAATGGTGTAAGGCATTTTTATATTTATTTCCGGCGTGTCTGCAAATCACATCGCAAGTGGAAAGTAATAGCATGCTAAATGGTTCTGTCAACAACTGGGTACAAACTTTGACCATGTATCAAATACCAGTTCAGCATCATGTATTTTTGTCTCACAGTAGACACGTACATTTTTGTACAGACCAAGTATCACTTACTGCAAGCATTGGTCACTGAGGCTATAAATATCTCTTTATCTCGATCACTCTCCTAACGCGTAACATTATTGTCTATGTCCATTTTTGAATTTCATATTGGTACTGATTTGCGGAGTCATGAGCTGTCCGCAATTAATGGCTAGCCTTAGTTGAACTTGAGTACTACAAACGAGTATAATATCGTCTTACTTATGCATAGAAACTTCATTAAGTTAGCCCATCATTTGTTTTTAAAGAATGACGCATCCATAAAGGAAATTGTGCTAGCTGTACCGTTTACAACTTTCATTTCGTCCTCTCGTCTCACCAATTACGCATTTGTGTGAATTTATTATGTTGACGAGGTCGCAATTGGTGTGGTTTGTTGATATTGTTCTTTGACAAGGATATTGGTTCATTCACCCATTGACTGGAATGTGTTTGCTTAAATATTTCACGTAATTTTTGATTGTCTGTACCCACTCAATGTACATCTTGTATATGCCAGTAAATACCTGTGAAAAATAGGGACACATTTTGCCTTATTTCCATCGCATGAACATGGAATATGAATGGCTAAAAATAATAATTCAATTTTATATTTCCCTGACCTACGACGATAATTTTAGGAGCGTCAATGGTTGGTGTACACTGTGGCGCGCCAATGGCGCCTTCAATGAAACGAAAGTGCAGCATCGTGAAGCTAAAATGATGTTGGTTTTACTTTGAGAGATATAAAATTTAATATGCACATGAGCGGATTCATGTTAGCAAAATAAAATATCTAGGTATAATATTCAGCCAATTAAGTTGATTGTGTTTTCCTGGAAGCATTAATTACTAAGTTTCTGCAATGCTGCATCACCAGCGCATACTGATGACTCGAGATTTTCTATACAGCTCGGGACAACTTCCGCAACGCCAAACTCTATGCATCGCAACAACTTATAATTTTCCTTATTGGTAAGATGTCGTAAAATTGGGACGAAAATTTGTTGCTAGTGTAACAATTGCGTTCAACAGCATAAAATGGTTGGCAATTAAATTTTTAAATGGAACAATAGATGCTTAAAGCGTGTCTAACATGTCTTGAAAACAGTATAGTTACCATAATGTAATGAATCAAAAGGCCAATTATACTATATCTATTGAGTTCGCCAGACAAGGAAAAACTAAATGCAAAACATTGGTTCACAGTTCATTTTATCCGTAATTTTAAAATGCGCTCAACAAGACGACGTGTGCGCAAGTTCCATGGCTTGCACGTTTCAAGGAGCAGTGTACATCCTCAACTATCAATTAGCAAACTTCTTTAAAGGCGCCAGAAAGTTATTCATTATTTTTCTGACAACATGAAAATCGCCCTGATTTTGTTCGGCGTCGCATGTAGTCCCCTTGACACCAGCAACGATGTGAAGATATGGGTTGTACAGAGTGGTGAGGAACCCAATCCGGATACACAAAACAGAAGGAATTTTGTTAAAATGGTGAGATTAACGTTTCATATTAATGAAATTCGAAACCGTGCACCTGAGAATATTTTGGATAAACTAAAGCTAGACTGCGTGCACAGGGCAGAGGGATGCAACATCAGGTTACGGAAGGAAATTGCAAGCCATGTTGCAGAGTGTTCATTTGGGAAATTAAATAACTATAATATAAATATGGGACAAGATATAGCTACGTGCGTCTCGTGAAACTATTCCTAAACATTATTTCTAAAGACAATTTAAATTGCAGGGGAAACACGATAAAATTATGTGAGCAGTTGGGGTATAGATGTGGATGCGTCACCAAGCTCAGCAAAATACAAGATTTGGTGGCTCATTTCAAAGAGGAACACAGTGGAACCATCAAGACAGAAATAACTTTCAAGAAGGTATTGAGTGCCCCAAAAAATAAGCTACGTGTTGTGACTTACACGTCGGCAGTAGTTATTGCGGAAGTTCATGGACATACATTTTTGGTAATTTATATGGCCAACAAAGGAACTCGGTGCGGATCCATCCAATGCGTTAGATTGAGCGGAGGCATGGATACTTCACCCATTGAATTCCGCACAGAATTTGTGATCGAATCTGTAAGACCCAACGCGGCATATTTATTTAAAGCTTTCAAAATTAAGGCACTTTACCCTCTCAAGTTTTAACAAGTAAAATTGTATTCCAATTTTCCGTGATTGAGTCTCAAGATCTAGTCTGGAATGCACCACCGACATACATCATGCAGTCGTCACTCACATTACAGCATACAATCTTTCGGATCCCGGAAGAAATTTCCCAAAACTATGCCGTGGAGAATTGTATCATTATTTGGGTTACTATTACCAAGAATGATGTAAGCGCCCCTTGACATGTCAATTTGGCGTAATTAGAGTTAGTAGCTCTCCAAAAACGCAAATTTGTTAAGTCCGGTGTATATATTGTAATATGTTGGCATAAAATCGTCGTATTTACTTTAAAATGTTCTTTAAAATTCAGTCCAACAATATACTAATTTTGAGCTAAATAATTGAAAGCGGGACATCTGCAAAATGGCCAAATATTATGGTGAATCAAAACTTCATACGTTTTCCTGTCGTTTTGACGAGTTTTATTATACGTGCGTGATATGTTATAATTGTATGTACATTGTTTAGAAAAAGAGCTATAATAAATAATATGTGAGCCGTCACAAATTTAAACACTGAAATATGAAAAACCACTAAAGCGTTTCGTACCCCAAAATACATTTGAAATGGATAAAGGCGAATATATTTGTGCACACACATGATGTACCATCTTTTGAACGTGTAATATTTACCATTTCAAATTTATCATTTTTGTGTTACATTCAGCGATAGTCAGTAGATGTTGACTCTTTTGCCTGGATCATTGATGTAAGAACAACAATGATTAAAACTAACAGCACGATCACAGTCCATTTGACAAGATTCAATGTTTTATCCGACATGAATCTAAAACAATCCAATTTCAGTTATCAGCCTTTCAGATTCAATGTGCCTCACAATTATTGAAAAAAACTAAATGGCATGTAATTAAAAAAAGTTACCTTCTCTTCCCTTCAATTTGATCTCTTTCATTTGGGTAATAAATAAGGACATCATTCCGGTTCCCATCAGGAGTCCTGAAACCTTGCTCATTTCGACTACTTCCACTTTCCTTCGCTTCAACGTTCCAATCGTTAAATAGTAAAGACTCGGTTTCTGTCAAGTCAGCTCTCCTAAAACTGTCTCTGTAAATAGTACGTGATTTTCCCATTGCGCCTGTCTTATAGGTGGTGGCTGTCACGCAATATTACATATATTCAAACTTTATGTTGCCAAAAATATTTAAAACAGTATGACATGATCTTTAATTTATTAAATTGTCCGTTCCTTATCTCAGGATTTAATTTACGTTATTCTTATCAATGATAAATTCCCACGTATGACACAAGTGTACCAGTTTTCATGATGCGATGCATGACGGCCACCGAAGCAACATGTGTCAATTATATAACAAAATGCAATTATAAGCCTGTCCTTCAAATAAGGTTAACCACTACACATTTGCAGATGATATCAAAAACTGAATTTCAAGTTTCAGCAAGCTGGTATCATTAAACGATGACGCTCAACTGTGCCATTAAGCTTTCGTTGCCCTGTAATAAAAAATTGTTTTATGACCATGTACATTCCAAACAAGGTCCAATGTTCAGGTTATCAATTTTATCTTGCAGATAAAGATGAGAGTGTCGTTCCAGATCCCGAGGATGCATTGGACCAGAAACACTTGTTAGTGAAATAATTTTGAGTTTAGTAAATGAGCCGTGGTGGATGGCAATACAAGGTTGATTTTTTCTGTGTACTCTCATCAAGAATCCTAATTTATTAGTTTATATAAATATTACACAAAATCATACAAGCGACCAAATAGAATCGGCTGCAACTTTCGCAATGGAACGCGAGAGTGGAGTCCAGGCGGAATGTGAGTCTCATTTATTAGCCCCATTAAATACTAGAGAAAACATTTCCCAAAATGGACCCGAAATGCAATCAACGGAAGCCAAAGGACCCACGGATATGGCGGGTTCAAACGTTTGCCATTGTAAGGGGAAAAGGTATTTATTAACAGAGGAATAACATTTGTTTTAAAAATCTTAGTACAATAAACACTAACCATATTATTGCATCTTAATTCATCAAATCCACATTGATTTTGTTGGCAGGTCATTCTACCATTTCGCAATTTGTATTGTGATTGGTATTATCCTACTATGTGGTATAATTGTTACTATAGTTGGACGGACGGACACAGTGACTACTTCAAATGGCTCCCAAGGAGAGAAGCAAACTTGTTGGATTTCAGGTATGCGATATGCAGTAGCACACATTATCATCTGCATGTGATCTAATGGTGACTTAAGTAATTCGGTTTACTTTTCGAATCCATTCAAAAATCAGCACGTCGTGACATGCTTAGCTGGATGAATACATATGTTGATCCATGTGACAACTTTTACAAGTTTGCTACCGAAGGGTGGGATACAGGAAGTGATCCCCCTTCATACAGGCGGTCTAACCCTTATGGATATTTTCCGGATGTTTTTCAAGGTAATTGTTGAAATAAGATAACATATGGAATCATGCTTGATGAAGTAAATAACTGGGCTGAAGTTTTGGGTCGCATAATCCATCGTGTTATTAATTTGCTTGAAGATATTCTGGAAACGTCCATATCCGCCAACGATACAAGGCCGATTCGTTTGGCCAAGAGGTTTTACAAGCGATGTATTGACCACAACATATCTGAGCAACAAAAGAGAGAAGAGCTAAATGTAATGTTACGAACATTGGAAACCTATGGCGGATGGCCAATGCTGTACCCACCTGGAACATGGAATGATTCTTCCTTTGACTGGATTCTCTCCATAGCGGCACTAACGCGACTGTTTCGTCACCCTCAGATTTACGGCGTTTTTCCATATTTGGTAGCCGGTCAGAGTAAAGCGTTTACTCAAAGCGATAGTTTTGAGGTATATCCGTCTGTCTATGGTGGCTTACATGGCATATCGAGGGAAAATAATGGTCAACATGAAGTAGAAATCATTGTAGCAACCGCAAAAGAATTACTACTGGCAAAAGGTGAAATGGTCGTT
Organism: Sinella curviseta; assembly: GCA_004115045.4. Taxonomy (NCBI): domain Eukaryota; kingdom Metazoa; phylum Arthropoda; class Collembola; order Entomobryomorpha; family Entomobryidae; genus Sinella; species Sinella curviseta. The sequence continues at coordinate 7,242,835 of CM023200.3, read as the reverse complement.
AATGAAACTTATCTGATGACATCGGCGATAGACATTTTATATTTTGATATGGGTCTAAAGAATTACGCATTGACGTATTTCATTAGACATGCGTCTTCCCGAAGAGTGCAGGTATGCAAACTGAAAAAATGTATACCATATTTTAATAAAAATTGCCTAACCGTTCTTATGATTTGTGCTGAAACCCTTTTGAACTTCCAGGTTGACTTCAACAAGCTGGTGAATGGCATATACGGCCACTCTCGAAGAAACATTTCTGAACTCAAATTAAGTATCTTACGCAATTCCACCATGGAGCAGATCGCAAGCTATTTGTACGGTGTTACGCCGGAGACTTTGGCAAATTTTCTACATTTTCGTATGGCATATGAAATGAGACGCGTGGTAAATAGATATGGAAGTTCTAAAGTTCTAAATGGACGGATCACGTCCGAACCTTTGCAGGCTGTGAACATAACAATTGAAAATTTTTGTACTCAAAAAATCTCTGACAAATTCGATACCTTCTTGGAACATGAACTCCTGAAGCGGCTGTATCCAACCGTATCCATTGTTGACATTGTTGTTTCAGAGGTACTAACTTTTGCAAACAAAATCCACTATTATTTTTTTAAATACTTACTGAATATTTGAACCCAACACAATTTCCTGTTAGGTTTGCAAGATGTTTCAAAATGTGAAAAAATCTCTTTCTGCACTAATCTCTTCGTTCAGGAGTACACAACTCCGGACTATCGGCTTACTGAAGAAGATTGCGGATACAGGAATTTGCGTTTCATTCCCCGAGTTTCTTCTCGACAACTCCAGATTTTATAAAGGACACAAAGTAGTATGATTGCTTTTAGTACCCTCACTCAATTCATATCTTAAATGCTAATTAGTTTGTCGGAATATGTATTCATGTTGACATGCTTAGTTTAACATTTACAACTTTATGCAGTTTGGGTCGGAAGACAAGTCATTGCTGGAGCAGGCAATGCTCTACCATGAATGGCTAGTGGCATTGGAACTGGAAAGGCAAACTCCATACACCATTTGGTAAGATTTAGAGAGTACTAACCATGGGATAGCTTTCAAGTATATATAGTATAACAGAGGAAAAAAACATAGAAAACTAACAAAGAATTAATCACATTATTTTATTTGCCTATCATTTAGTTTCAACGATTCCAGCACCATCACAAATGGAGAGTACTCTTCAAAGAACTTGTTCTGTGAGTTGTCATGAAGAACGTATTTCGAAAATATTACACAACTTTTCAAACTGGTTAATCTATTTTCCGTTTGAGTACTATATTTAAACAGACCGTCTAGAAGAAATCATGGCATTATCAAATTTCAATGAAAACTGTTCCAGGTGACAAATAATTTTGCTAAAGCAATTAGTTTATTCATCAGAGAATGTCCAGTGATCATTGACAACTCTTTTGTTTTTTTGAATCCTGTATTGTGGAACAGCGCCGAAAATTATGGCCGAGTAGGATTCGAATTAGCGAAATCATTGGTAAAAAAGATTGGTCAACGAGGTAACTATTCCTCATCATCATATCCATTATTGGTGTGACATTTGTTCACGTAAATGCTGAGGTGACAAAATGGACATTTATTACCTAGGTACATATTTAATCATAGAATTTGCACGTAACGGAGAATGTTTTGAGAAGCTGTACAACAGGAGTGTAGCGGATGAGTTTGAAATGACCAAAACTAGAAAGCCACGTTGGGGAATGTATCCGGTGAAGAAATATGTCACTGACTGGATTGGTCTCCTTGTTGCGCATCGGGCGTACAAAATGTCGCAAACACAAACGTCTGAAGGACTGGGAAATTACACCGATTCACAGTTATTTTTTCTTGCGTTTACACAGGTATATTCCATTAAGATGAATACAAATTTCCATATGATATAATTGTCGCTAACTCTCAAGATATGATGTGAATCAACATTTCTCGAAATCCTAGACCACGTGCTCCTGTCCAATTTCCCATGTTAGAGGGAATTTACGGAAAGCCTATGAAAGTTCATCATTTCGCATTTTGAACTTGCTGAGAAACTCGGACGAGTTTGCTGAAGCATGGAATTGTCCGGTTGGATCGGGAATGAATCCAACCCCGGAGGACTTTGAAAGGTGCTTCTTGTTCTGATTTATAAAGCGTTTGTGGAATGCCGTGCCTCTTTATTGTAATATGCAGGGATACAATTAGTTACTTTCCCGTAAAATGTAGCATGTACAGCATGCCATTTATAGTATACATATTCATATGAGTCACTAATTGTGACATCATGACAATTATAATTATAATATTTTCAATAAAATGTAGCCTATGTAACCGAATCAATATATATCCTCCTTCATTACGTCGATATATCAACTAATGCGGTGGGCAGTCATATGCAATACGAAGTATATTCATTTAAAATGTATGCCGTAAAGAATTATTAACATGTTAAATTGAATTAATGCCTAACACTTTGTCATAATCTTACTGTAGGCAATGCAACACGCAATTCAATATCGTTTAGTCGGGAAGCCATGCCTCTGCCTCAGAGTCGAAATCAGCCAACACATTCATTCATTCAGGAATTCATCGACGCAAACGTCTTACTACGAAATTAAAATTTGTTTGCAAAGCGGCAGCAAAGACACGTAGATTAAATAGAATACTGTCCATGAAGAGTACTGCTATTATTGGAAATTTAATCAAGCATATATCAGTTGCGAATAATATCATGGCAAGCAATAAAAGAGTTCCGTGGGCCGCCCAAATAAAGGTCAATGTCTCCATCGACAGGACGGAATCGTAACTTAGATGTTCCTTTTTAAACTCTTGGGAAACAGTGGGAAATAGAAGGCCGTAGTAGTTCCGCTTTCTGTCCTCCCTTTCTTGTGAATAATTTGTGAAATATGAGGCAACATTTCTAATCCATTTCAAATCTTGCTCGATTTGCCTTTGCTTCTCAAATAATCCGCCCTCCATAAAGGCGACTATAATATTGCTGATGGTCTCCACCATAAAGTGTTTGAGATGAGCACGATAAAATTTGAACCCAAAATTATTTTCCCTTTCTCTTATATTTTCAGACATTTGTCTTCCACCATCCATGTGGATCAGGACTGCTAGCCATTCCACATCCTCTGTATCCCCATTCTCGTACACAATTGCAAAGTTTTGCAGTTCGTGTCCTCTAATTATTAAGTTGGGTTCAGCAAGCCGTAAGTAGTATTTAATAATATGGTGCATTGAGCAACTTACATCCTTGTAACTTGCCAAATTAGAAATAAATGCATTTAGAGATTGTCTTGATATAGGCACCCAACAGAGAAATTGTGATGTCGGATCAACTTGGTGTCTCCTTGCAAATCTCATAGAACGTGAGTCAAAGTCTGAAAGGATTTTACGTCCACCGTCAGATATGTTCTTTATGCGATCTCTGTCGAGAACAAATGACCACTCAATTTTTCCAACTTCCACATTACTAGAAGGAATCATCACCATGTATTTAGACGGACTTTCAAGAATCTCGTCCACAGATTCAGGCAAATATGGCTTGGTAGCGAAAGCCATACTATTCATCATGTTGGTAGTGTAAATGTTTCGTAAAAGCAAGGTCATCATAAACCATGCCGCTATCATGACAACATCTCCAGCAGTAGCAAAACGACCGGTAAGATCATCCGCTTGCTCGACGAGAGTGGCGAATATCCAGAATCCCGTATCCCTTGTCATCGCTCCTGTAGCACGAAGCGTTAGATATAATGCGATCACTGTTACCAGGAACGATATCCACTCTGAAGTGCTAAATGCTTCCTGCATTGATGTCAAGTTGACCAGCGTTGATAGCTTGTGTCTTGCGGTGAGCAAGATATATTGATGTCGTTGGAAGTCTGCTCCACCAGAATAAACATGTTGCGTGAGAAATTCAGAATATGTTGCTGTATAACCATCATTGTTTATTAAAACTTGTGTCTCAATTATCATTGTTTTGTGTAATACGTCACTGCATTCAGGAGTGGTACAATTCAAAATCCAACCAAATGACTTTAGTCCAGCGCAGATATTCCACTTGTGTTGCCACCAATGGAAACGTCTGGTGTCAACAGAATCATCTGCTTCGAGGCATTTCCAGTGCCCCGTCTCGGCAAAACTGTTCCTCGTTTTGGCGGTTTGCGTCTTTCTCCAGAATGCGGCCATGTCTGCAACAGATTTTAGATGATCCACATGGACAGGAAGTAACTGAAGCGGTTCAATTTGTTTCTCTGGAAATTCCAAAAGCTTCCATCCGTCCTCGTCACAGGTTTGACATGTTGTGAGCACTTGCCCAGTATGAAAATCTACAATGATTAATAGCGTATTGGAAATGCGATTGGTGTGAATATTAAAGACATCTGCAGGGGAGATGAGGTAGTCGTCTTTTAAAATCCGGGACAAATTAGCAGGTGCTACAATGATATTGTAAACGCCGGGAAATATGAAATGATTCAGAGAAGCAATATGTGGATGTGTCTTTAATAAAGCAAATATACCATCTTCAAACGTTAGTACGTGTGTAATTTCAGCCTTGTTTTGATGAATGTCAATGAAGCAAACTCTACGAAACCTGCTGATTGAAGGCATTTTTGAATACGTTTTGGAATAATTTGCCTGATTGTCATGAAAATTTATTATACTGTCTCCATCAGTTGGGACATACTTTGAGACTTGTAGAAATACACAAAATGTTGGTCGTTGGATTATGCATTGGTCAAGAGTTAGTTTTGGCTGACCTGAAGTTTTAGATTCGTCTCGGGAGAAATGAAGAGTACACTCGCTGGAAACGATAATTTGTATAAATGTTTTGATTCTATTAGTTGACGGTGTTTTATTTATGAAGACCTGGGTGGCTGAGGATTGAAAACAAAAGTTTAAAATAAATATAAGCACATATAATGTCCATACAATTGAAATTGATTTCGACATTTTTGAGCGAATGTAAGATGACGTGTAACAATATATTGTGCAAAAGTATTCAAATGGCCGTTTTGGAGGTATGTATATACTGGTTTGAGAGTAATGTGTTTTCAATATGGTTCCAAGAGACAATCTGATAAAAAGTGGTTCCATCGGACAATCGTTGCTCATAATTTTCTAATCACAATTGCTGACGGACTTAAGCCTATTTGCTTACCATTAAATATTTTGTGACTGAATGGTGTGTATATTGCTCTCAGTTAATTTCTCAGGTAGGAAAAATCTATACATATCCTTAAATGAGAAAAGCTGAATGAGTTTCATAATTAAGAGATCCCCTTACATTCAATAACAAGCACCCTGTAGCCGAGTATTCATTTTAATTTTGTCTACCAAATTGTATACATCTGGAATAATATGTCAATTAGACGGTTCTAATGTTTCATTCCATCTCCAATTAGACTTTGGTAGTGTACCGATCCAGATAATGGCAATGTACACTCATTAAATTCGAAGTGAATTTTTGATGGCTTGCGTAACGAGGCTTCTAAATATCAAGTACAACAATACTAATGCTTACTAAAGAATGAATGCGGTAAAAATTTCCAAGTCTTCCATAATTACAATTTCTCATCAAGTGATTACAAATTACGAATACCCGTTTGTTACAAAACATACGTAGCCAAGTATCTCATTTGCTACATTTTTTCAGATAGACTAAGCCATAATGGTCAAATATTAAACGTTCAAATATACTAATGGTTTGCAACTTATGTGTTAAAACCTTCATGGATACTTTATATATTTTTTTAAGATTTTTAATGAGGCGTCTATGAGTATGCTTGCTACGAGGTCTATATAATTAACGACATACCAAATAAGCATATATTATGCTCCCGGCTTGTAGATTGAATCTCATTACATTGAACCTACTTTTTGCAAACAAAGTGACTAAAAAGAAACTACGTCACGTGATCTTTTATATGTAAAGTATGCCAATGTATGTGTAGACTCATTTTAGATTGATCGCCAACTGCATTGCATGATCGAGCTTATTTTGTTAGAAAATGTGTTATGCAGAAATGCGCATATGAAACTTCTTTCTCGCCAGAAAGAGGAGCAGTCGAGTTGGTTTACTGTCACCAAAATTTACAACTATAAAATGTTGTGTCATTTTCCGTCACGATGAGCAAATTGAAATTGACACCAACGTCATGAGTACCACGTAAACCAATCCTAAGTAAATATTACATCATTGGAGAATCTGTTAACCACAACCCACATTTCGCCTTTCTGAAACACAATAAAAGGAGCGCCGTCTCGCTCGATATGGCATGATATTGAGATCTTTTGCATTGCACACCCATCCTACTTTACGTCAAGTGGTTCTTAAGTGGACCATGACTTCTTAACTGAAGTATTATTGTGAAGTATGTACGCAGAAAGTTCAATAATTGATTTTTTTGGGTAATCATTTGTCGGTGAAGTTTGTTGAAGTTCATCTCTACCAAGGCCAGTGCAAACTATAACTAAATTCAACAGGAGCTTGTAAATAGTTACTACCACACAATCAGGTTTTTGCTCTGCTCTTGAGATAACTTTCTGAGATAGCACCAGTTTTGACGATGGAGAGTACACTTTTAAAAGTAAAATGCGGACCAATAATGTAAAAGCGAACCTGAACATGCTTACTAAAGATTTTGCATTTATTATAGTTCAGACACCAAGAATGGAATCTAAATTCTTGATTATGTCTCCATGGACGTTTTTGATACTGGGTTGACAATCTACGCCTTTATATAATTACAATTTTGATTACCAAATGTGCTTATCCATGCCAACAACCACCCCGCACAAAACTAGAACGTACTGGTAAAATGGAATCGCCGTTTGAACGATATTTGACACACCCTTGCTTGTTGTTATTGTCCAATTCGCATAGCGTCCACCCTAAAAATGATTTTTTACAAAACGTCAAGAATTCACAGTAGACTTCGGCTTAATGGTGAGGAGTGTTCTATTGCATATACAACTGTACCCACATTACACACGACAGTGTACACGTCCTTTATGCGATAGCAGGTTGGAAGGGACTTGAAATGCTGGAACAGGCACCCATCGTCTTTGACGTCTACGGTGCACCCGATCCAGCTTCGTTCCACGCCTTTGGTACAACGATACTATTTGCAAATAAAAACATTTGAATCGACACATTCTCCTGAATTCTGAATTACGACTATTAAAAATGAAATGTTTTGGTTATTTCAACGTATTTGGCAACCTCATTAGCAGGAGGAATGCGAACATTACATCCAACTGCTAACGCAAGAGTCACAATATCATACGTAGTGCCAACTTTAACCGAATCCAGGCTTGTGCAATTTGTGATTGGCTCGTAGACCCGTTGTCCACAGGGATGATACACGGAACTAGTACCTGGGCGCGTAAAAGTACAAATATTGTTGGGGTGAATGTGAGATTGAAATTATTCAAAATCTTCAAATATCGTCGTCATATTATGGTCGCCATACCCAAATCACCAAAAGATACTCCCCTTCTATCGGCACTTCTATGAAATGTTCTTCCCAATTTTCCAACCGGTATCCGAATCTGATATGTCAAATGTGGTCTGATGAAATATTCGATTATATTGACACCAAGAAAACTTTAAGTAGCATGACATTTTCACAAACTATATCACATTTACAATAAATTAGTTTACCTATCGAACAGAATGCAGCAAAGCAGGAGCGCTATGAGAACTGACCTTTCCATGGCTAATAATTTTTGAAAATCTCAAATGTAAAATTCAAAAATAAATATACACCACAAACCAGAGGAGAAGCTTACTGCTTCAGTGTGTACATCAATCTCAACAAAATACCAAAAAATGTTTGCCATTAATACGTACTCACGTTTATGTCAATAAATTTTTGACATTTGGATATATACAAAAGATGAATACCTCGTCGTCATCCTCAAATTTCTAATTACGGCATCATTCACCATTACCAGGTACGACGATCCCTAATGGCATTTCACGTTTCGGTGACTTTAAAATGTGACGTAATCTTCCAGAGTTCATAAATCACAACGCATGTATAAAACCCCATCATGCTGGGGATTGGAAGAACTTGCACTCTCGTTACATCTTATTTCTCTGCCCACTGGTTGGAATATGAATATGTCCAAAATGGCAAACACTCATCGGAAATGTATGTATATAAATGTATGTAAACTTATTTACATGTACAAATATTCACATCGATTTTGTACCAGCTAATGCCCCAACAACGTAACAAAGGAGGACCGCCACGGACTGAACGAAACAAAAACTTACGTGCTTCTACCAAGAAAGTTCATAATATGAGCTCATCGCCAATGAGATAGGTGAGCGTAGAAATGAAGATGAACACGTTTGGTATCACTCAATTTCAATTAAACTCTTGAGCTGAAGTACATTACCGTGACTCCTCATAATCCTCCACTTTCCACTTTTGGTGTGGTTGGGTCATTGTGTATTCATTCATATATTGTATGCCATACATACTTCTCATCATATTGCACTTTCCTGCATTTTTGTCTACTCATGACGATGTGCGGCCAGGAAAACAATTCAAAATGACATGTGGTAAGCAGAGAAACAGCGCAGGTGCATGTGGTAGCAAAATAGAAGAAACGGTGCTCACAATTTAATAATATGACGAGCTTTAACGATTCCGACAAAAGTAAATTGTATAAACAGTCTGACCTGCTGAAGTTGTATGTTCTTTACTTGCCGTTAAGTTACGTATGTCGTGTTCAATTAAAACAAATAAGATTGACTATTTTCATTACTTGTTGCGTCGCATTTGGACAAATGATTATGCAATGTTCGCTCCGAAATACAAACATTTGGTCATAAGTATGCATATTACTTCGCATTTGTAAGCTTATCAGTTTCAGCATTATCTTAGTGACCATGACTGAACAACACCAAACCAGATTGTGCGTTCGTGGCGATTAAGTAAAAGTTGCACAAGGAAACAATTATTGGGACGATGGTATAGGTTATCTTCATTCCAGGGAAACATACATTTACTCATATTAAATTTCCTTATCAGGCCAACTGACACTGTTTTATTAGTTATGAGAGTGTTGGTTGGTACATTCAGCTGCGAGATAGTGTTCCTCAGCGAACCAAATTGGTTTTGCATTCAAATCACTAATTCGTTTTTTCGAGGCTACAAAAAGAACGACAAAAACATTTTACGAGTTGAAGATAGTGTTCCATTGAATATCAATTAATGTAGTTTTCTTGTGTCACGTTTTGTGCTAGAGGTTATAATTTCACCCAAAGTTGATAAATTGAATGCCAAATGGAACACGATGACATCTCTATGGAAGCGGAGGCCATTATTCTTCAAGATTTGCATCCCGGACAAGATATTGGAGGCGCTGCTCTCGAAAACGGGCATATACGCCAAAGACCAAGGTGCATTATTATTACAAGAAATTAATATTTTGAATGGATTGCGTTATAAACGGTTAGCAGCAAACTTGAATGCATTAATTGTGCTTTCAATTTAGATTATGGTCTTTCCGCTCCATTAGTATAGTTATTGGAGTAGGTGTACTATTGACGGCAGTACTGCTGACATTTACTTGGAAAATGACTCTCATCTCCACCGATCATGGAGACCAGAACGTGGCTCTTAGGACAGCAGGTAAGATAGCTGTGATAACATAAGAAATTTGATGACATCCTGTAGTTGAAGAATGGATTGAGAGGCAAAATAAAATATACTAACCCAAAATGGATGGGAAACGCAGGTAGGCGAATCCTTAGCTGGATGAACACATCTTTTGACCCATGCGACGACTTTTACAAATTTGCTTGCAACGGATGGGAAACTACTAATCCTCTACCTAGCCACAAGTTTACTTCAACTATATTTTATAACTTTGATAAAGCTAAAACGGATGGCTTGAAAGGTAGTGGCTGCAATGCTACAGTACAATCAAAATACTACTCAATTCTATCAATTCACACGGAACAACGTTAACTTGTTTGTCATAAGATTAAACTTTAACCCAATCTATTGATTTGAAGAGATGCTGGAAAGTTTCGTTTCCGATCAGGACAGTAAGGCACTGTGTTTCGTAAAGAAGTATTTTGGCAAGTGCATGAATTCCGCAACCAACAAACTAATGGATCAAACTGAGTTGAAAATAATGCTGGATACTCTGGAGGACAATGGTGGATGGCCAATGTTGTACGAACCCGGCACATGGAATAATTCTGCCTTTGACTGGATTTTGTCTGTAGCTACGCTAAAAAGACATTTTGGCCATGACTCAATTTTTCACTTGTATCCCGACTTGCAGAATAGTCAAGAAAAAGAGCTAACTGAAAATGATAGCGTAATCATTGGTCCTGCTGAATACCGCGGCTTGTTTAGAATCACCACTTCCAAGAGTAATGCAGAGACTCTGCAACAACTTCAATCGCTTATTGTAATGACCGCAAAAGATTTATTGCTTGCCAAAGGTATACCAAATATAAACGAGACGTATTTGGAGAAAGCTGCGATGGATGTCATAAAGATACAGGGAGCAATTTTGAAGATTCAACAATGCTGTTTTAATGAAACTGACGGCGACATACAGGATATCATCACAGATTTCAACCCCGTGACAGAATTTCAGGCATTCAAATTTTAAAATGTATCATTTCGACTGGGCATGCATAAGTTGGGTGCTAACATTTGACTTTTAACATTTAGATTGACTTTGTTAAGCTCGTAAAAAGCATCTTTGGAAATTCGACAATAAATGTTTCCAAGCTTCGAATCCTTTACAGTGACTACGAGTACAACGAAAACGTTTCCAAGTTTCTATCTCGGGTATATCCAGAGGCTTTGGCCAATTACCTTCTGTTTTCGATGGCATACCTGATGAAAAGCGCAACAATTGGAGGCAGGGAGCCGGAGTTTTTAAATCGGTCCATGAATTATGGATATGGTGCGGTATGGTATGAGCCGATAAGTGACTTTTGTGTACTGAACTCGCATGACACATTTCGATATGTCCTGGAAGAGTCGTATATCAGACAAAGGTATCCAACACCATCCAGCTACGATAATGTAGTCGGAGAGGTAATGAGAATGAAACAAAAAAACATTTTACAATTTTAATGCAATGGTTAAGCGGAACAATCACTAAATGTTTAGGTTTGTAAAGTATTTAACAAAGTGAAAAAGTCGCTCCTGAAACAATTGACTTCCTCCTCTAACGAATCCTATAACAATAAGACGTTACTAAATCGCATATCCGCATTTAACATTGGGATCGTTTTCCATAATTTTCTGGACCACGACCCAAGAACTCGGGAGAAATATGACAGGGTAGATAACAATATTGATTATTTTCAAACTCTAATCCAGTATGGGTTGCCTTTAAACAATGAAAATTTAACTTTTCGGAAATACTCAGTTGGTGCTAGAGCGAACATCATTCTTGGAACAATACATGGAACTTCAGGCATGGTCTCTGGATCGAAACGTGAAAAGGGACACACCCACGATGTCTCCAACGGAATGGTAGATAATCAAGGGAACCCATATTTTTATAAATTTTGTGAATACGAAAATATCCATATGATTTATTTTCAGCCAACCGATTGGGGTCAGCACCGGCATTGATGAGGAAACGTCAAAGATTGGATTCTGTAAGATATTTTCAAACTATTTGCATTTGACAATTTTGTTAACTCCTGGACTGTGTTATTCGTTTTGCCCTTTATGTCACAGATCTATACGAGGAGCTAACCGGCTTCCCCTTTTTTAGTACACAGTATCCCAGGTAAAATAATTGATTTTGTGGAACAAATTACACACAAGCATGCGATTACAAAACTAACTGCACATGATTTACTTTATTGATTTGCCTCAATTGAATCGTGCAAAGTGCACTAAATTACGGTAGATTGGGATTCCTATTCGCACAGGTCATGTCAAAAGAGCTGAGTAATCAAGGTACTATTTTTTACGGAATGTTAGCCACAACAATTTAGTTCACTACGCTAATACATTACCATTAAATTTGAAGGTCAGTACGTATATCCACGTTCAGAATTAACAGAAACGGAAAAGTGCTTCGCCAAACAATACAACCACTATATAGTTGACGAAGTAGGTGTAAATGAATATAAAACGTTGTACGGGGAGAGTAAGGTGCAGGACAGCATTGCAGACTCTAGTGGCTTGATGGTAGCTTATAAGGCTTTCAACAAGGTCGAATCAAGAAAGCTTGAAGGACTGGAAATGTATTCATACGCGCAAATATTTTTTATTGGATTTGCGCAGGTACAAAGCAATACATGGTGTGTATTTAATAATTGATCTTGCTGCATGAAAGATGTTAACCCTAAATGTATTATAAATTTGTAGACCATGTGCGAATGTAGTACCGCAAAATACCGAGAATCTGTCATGCATTCACGATGGGACGCGCCGATCGCTCAGTATCGCGTTCGTAACACATTAAGAAATTCCGATGAGTTTGCAACAGCATGGAACTGTCCAGTTGGCTCCAAAATGAACCCGGGACCTGGAAAATATATAAAATGTTCCGTGTTTTGATTCTGCTAAAATATACATTTGTTTCAATACATCCATTGATTGATTCCAAGTTTGAATTATCTCCAGAAAAAGTGTACGTATGCAATTTGAATTTTAGTTTTCTCTGCTCGAGTTGCATTGTATTATACCAGTGATGATGATATATGCATAGCTGACATGCCGATTATCGTAATGGTTTACCAAGTCAAATTGATCTTCCCAATTGTGATACACAGAAGCATGTCAGGATTATTCCCTCAATTTGCCATCTAGTAGCCATATAACTTGTTCAGAGTTCATCTCAACTCCTATTTTACACGACTATTGCCCAAATGGAAATGGGATTCTTATTCGGTAAAGATTTCTAGTACTTGTTGACTTCACGTGACAGCATAATGATGACAGCACGTGCAAGCCTGAATACGAAATATGATGGATTGGACGATTGCAATGAATTAACCTTGAAATATGTAAAACAAGTGCGCTGTTGGTTGCAATGCTTATGACCAACTACATTGATGAACGTAATCTGATCGTCTAGAGGGGAATTTTTTTTAGATTAGACTGCTAATTTATCACTACATTACCTAGCAAAATAGGTGCACAGATGTTAGTTAGTAGTTGGAGTTAACCGGGTACAATTGCTTTAGCGTTTCTTCTCGCTGAATTGCAACATTCAATGTGATCACCATGTGCTAACCATTTGTTTAAATAGCGGCAAGTGATCATGTCAATAAATGACAACATAACTTGAGCGCTGACGTGAATCCAGCCACAGTTCAAGGTCACGGAATATGGTCGCAAATGAACGTGCACATTGTTAAAGAGACCGAGAATCCTTCTGGAGTCGTCAACACAATCAACCTATCAGCACATTCCGTTATATTCGAAAATTTCAGCACTGGTATTCCATTCTATAACAAGGAACAAATTTATCATGGAATCTTCAGTTCTATTGATTTTACTTGCAATTACAATCCCACTTGCAAGGTATCAAAGAAAATGTGCGTATAAGACGATTATTTTCAATCAATAATCTGTAATTTGTATCTGACCATTTTTTTGCAGCTCGAATTTGACCCAGAGCGAAGCTCAGAAGCAACTTGAAAGCGCTGGTAATTTTGCTTAAAATGCGTTGATCCCTTGGCATTCCAAGTATTTTCCTTGTTGGTCAGAGACAAATAAAAGTTAATAATTATTTGTTAGGCATATCTATTCCCCGTTTATGCAATGAGAGAAAGAGCACCCATTGCATACGTCTTGAGGGAATTCGCAAGTCGGCTGTTGACGGTGCTGTGGATCTGAAAAATAGGTCATCATGTCCTATCGTGGTCACCGGAGGCACAGATGTAAGCCAAACCATTTTGTTCATCCCAAATTTGTATTTTGAGTCAAAGTAAATTGGTTTCAGCCAACAATTTTAAAGCAAAAACTGATCATTTCACACGTTTCAGAATCTCGTGGCGGCGAAATTTTTAATTTACATTGAGAATAACGAGTGCATCCACAAGTTCATCACGAGCCATTGCAAATGCAAGTGGTTCGGTAATGGAGAAAAGGAGTATACCGTGTGTGAGGTGGGTATTGTTATTTCAATTAAACTTAATGTGGAATGACATATTTGTACGACCAATTTAAGTACGCGTGCTTGGTTAAAAGCGAATTTCATAAAATGCGTTTCTTTTGCTTACATTTAGTTTGATCAGCGTAACTCGTACTTTTTAGAAGACAACCAATGGCACAGCGCGTTCTTCCCTAAGGACCGGACATATTTGGCCATGCTTACACGCGCACTTGTTGGCTGGAGTAGCACCGTGATTGGCCCAAATAATTCATCCAATTTGTGAAAGTGCATTTCAATAAAAAGCATTGGATTCAATCCATTTGTCCATAATAAATTCATTATCTCAACCAGCTCATAGACATACAGTCAATGGGTAAATAGACCAATGTCCTTGGCCCAAGATCAATTTGCACGTACCATGCATGACTCCGAATGCATAGTCATTGATGAATCACCCCTCATAATTGGTATGTAAAGAGGAATAACACGAAACTAGTAATCTGTTTAGCAAGTAGTTGTTTCCTTTATTCATGAGTAATTCTGCAAATATAAACGCCATGCTAATTGAGCGATGTTTGCATTTTTACAATTTTATCTTCATATGTTCACTATAGGTGCACCATTATTTCTCTAAAGGTGGGCCGAGCTTCTGGGTCAATTTCCCAACACTTCTTCATTATTCCATACCTATACCGGAAACAAGAAGGAACCTAGATAACAATTATAAACAGTCCAAGATAGTTACAGAGATAAAAAATACCAATCTACGACTCACATGTAATCATTACCGTACTTGGGTTCCCCCAGTATCACTTCATCTCCAAGCTGATCTAGAAACTGTGGAATCCAACTCCAGCCCGGATACGGTTCCTCCACCAGGGAATAAATTTCCCAGAGTGTAACCCCGTACGCCCATACGTCACTCTTTTCACTAAATCTCTTGAAACGAAGCGCCTCTGGGGCCAACCACTTCCAAGGAAGCTTTTCATTTCCCTTCTTGACATAATCTGCGTAATTACTCAGGCGCCGCGATAATCCAAAGTCTGAAATTTTTGCAACTTTCTCCGAGTTCAAAGTAACGTTTCTACTGGCCAGGTCCATGTGCACAACGCCCTTTGCCGCAATATATTCCATCCCACTGCAAATTTCACGGCTCCAACGGTTCATATCCGCCAAGGTGGCTGAATCCAGATCCCCTTTATTTCCATCCAAATCACAATATTCTAGTGTGCCTTCAACCAGTGGGGGACCATCATCCAAACCACGCGGCGGAGGCCTCTTTTTACTGAGATAGTTTTTAAGAGAGCCAAGCTCACAAAATTCTAAAAACACGTACACATTTCCAGTGTGAAGGTCGGCAGTGTGCGCGCGTAACATCGTGATAACATTTTCATGACTGGCAACATGAGACAAAATCTTAATTTCCGTCAGCAGTCCCATTACCATTTCTGCCCTGTTTTCTTTTTTTGGGTTTGGCATTTTCGTAGCGGCGGAAATGGTGTTCCCGTTCACACGAACTTGTCCCTTGACAACTATTGCAAATTCTCCGTAGCCGTAGACGACGCTTTTATCAACTGTGAATTCATTTGAATCTATCTCATATAGAGCTTTGTTATATGGAATACTCTGGTATGCCTCTTTCCCATCTCCTTTCTCGCTAATGTCATCTCCATCAAAAAACTCGTCCATCACTACCTGGGACACACATTTTTCAGCTGCGTTTCCTCTTATCGCAAACAAGGCCAAGGAAATGGAAACTATTCCGAAGATGAACAGTAAGCATACTATTAACACTATCGCCAGACGAGTTTGAGGATTAACCGAAGATTCCGGTTTAGTCACATTTCTTTCCGGAATTGCAAATTTGAAATCTTCCGTCTTGTCCAACAATTCACCTTTACTCCCTTCCATGCCATGTTGATATCTCCACCATCCAACTTCCTTTTGAAACTGGCCAGTGTCCTTGAAATATCGATCTGAATCAATGGCGTTATTCAAAATTATCGAGTTGTTTGTTTCTTCAGCCCAGTCACTTAATCTTTGCAGATATGCCACATAGTTGGCAATGTCGCGTTTGCTCCGATAAAAGTCCGACTCTGTTGAGTAATGGAACAGCATATATGACAACCTTACATTCTCCATATTTCTCTTCAAGGCCAAAAACTGGCTGCACTCGTCCAGAATCACTATTCTCTGTCGGAACATTCTCTCGGCGCCTAATTTCACATTTTGATCACCTTCCTCAAAGTAAATTATAATTGCTTCAGTGTTATCACCTTTTATATACGCGTCTCTTATTTTCGCTACATCGTCTGACACTGTACTGGAGATTGTACACATTGAAATATTAAATGCATACCCAAAATAAATGGTCTTGTGAATACCTGGAGTGTATAGTATGTATTGCCTTAAATACATTTCATATTTAATAGTTTGATATCCGTCATATGGTGTAATGTATGTAGTGACGGGCTTAATAATCTCCCTAAATCTAGCTTCACTTCCGATAACATTTCCTGACGATCCCTTAACCATTTTGGAGAGGTACACGTTTGGCATAAACACTAACGTAACTTCAATTTCACCTTCCGAATAATTTCCAACTGTACGAAGCTCGTCCAGCAAAGGATTTGTGGCTTGTTGGGTGTCATCGTGAACAAGTATGACGATCCTGTTAAATTTTTGCGCAATGTGTCTAAATAGCGAATTCATTTCTTGAGATGACAGCGTTTGAAATTTGTCGTATCTCGCCTTGTCATACAAACTAAATACAATTTCCACGTGACCTCGGCTGCAGTTAAGTTCACGCGGCGCTTCCAACACAATACTTGTTTCTTTTGAGTCAACTGCATCAGCAATTTCTGCTTTCTCTTCAAAAACGTAGTCAGCCGTATTGTTGTAGTGCGAATTCTCGACCAGACGCCACCAGCCACTGGTTTGTCTTTCTATCTCGTCATCATACGGAGTGTCAAACGCTTTGGACATAATAATTTTGATACCCTTTTCTTGGGCCCACTTTATGGAATTTGTCCACGCATCAACTAATCCGCTCATGTTTACAAGGCCGCTTTTGTCAGTATCGGAATACTTCACAAATAATCCATGTTGCGTGGCGGGAGCTGTCATCTTCAGATTGTCAATTGTCGCTTGGTATTGATCCAAATAATTCTGGTCGTTGGTCAAAGGACTCAATTGAACGATAACCATGTCAGGTCTTAGTGTTGCGATATGTTTCTTAAAGATTGGGTACGAGACCAAAGTTTCCGAGTCGACGACAATTCCCCATTGTCGCACTACATTGGCGACAATGGATGAAATATTGTACTTTGAGTTGTGCAGAAAATGTTCCATGTCGTTGAGTAAAAGTTTGTAAGGAATCAGAATGACGGATACAGTATCGTTGTTCACAGAGTTCGAATTATTGGCGAGAAAAACCAATTCATTTATGGCACGGAGTGGCTGTTTGTGATAAATAAAGTCATCCGTGTCATAAGTGTATTCGGGTATTCCGGAACCGTAAAAAATCCAAAGATCAACTTTTCCTGTCGTTCTGTTCAATAGCTTATTATACCGTGCCACAGCCAGTGGTGAATTTATTAGGCTGTTCGGAATTGCTATACGAAATGACAAATGATGAGCCACTGCATTAAAACGTACACTTAAACTTAATGCCAATCATGGAAATATAAGTACTCACTTTGACCCTCAATGTCGCTTGGGTGTATTTGTACAAGAAATTTGCTAGACCGCGTCGCCACCTTCCTAACAAGCGGTATGATATCCGAACTGTTGTAACGATATGGATTCCACGCGTCAAGAATCGACACAAATGGGTCAAATTCAATAACGACCTTTATTCAGCCGATACGGGTAAATACACAAAGAAAACAATTGACATATTATTTGTGTTTCATATTAGACGT
This sequence comes from Sinella curviseta, assembly GCA_004115045.4. Lineage (NCBI taxonomy): Eukaryota > Metazoa > Arthropoda > Collembola > Entomobryomorpha > Entomobryidae > Sinella > Sinella curviseta. The sequence continues at coordinate 7,224,797 of CM023200.3, read as the reverse complement.
AATAAACCACAATAAAAATAGCAGGAAATTAATATATATTTCTTACATCTCCAGACTTAAACATGGGTCCGCTTTTGACACTTGCAACTATCGTTGAAAATATAGTAACGTAAAAGAGAAGAGCCACAGCAAATCGCCTCCTCATCGTTATAATTAAGTTTCCTTATAAGAACACACTTTCCACTTACTGTTTATTATTTTACTCGTTGCGTTCAGCCTACATTGTTCCAGGTTTGAAAGGGTTGCATATCAATTCAATTTTGTTGAACCTCAAATAAACTGGGCGTTATTTAATTGAAGTGCAGTACTGGAAACTAGCAATGATTAATCTGTATCGTAAGACTACGAGAAGAGAAACTGGAGAGTTTATTCGTATATCACTATTACAATCTGTAAATGGGAATTGGCCACCCACATCAAATATTTCGCAGGAAGATGGGTGTGGCGCAACATTACTACACATGTTTTCCAAGCGTAGCGCAAAGAAATTGCACATGTATACAATTTCCACGCTGCACAATCTGAACTCGCTGTTTGCTCATGAGTATTCCCAGAAACAAATATGATTATAACTATTTCATCTAAAAGCTCATCGCAAATTGAATACCAACCAGCACATGAGCTTTATCAAATGAGTTATCCTGATTTAATGAATGGTACCACTGCCGAACATAGTCTGTGCAAAGTAAATTAGAATATTTTTCATACGTGGACCGTTCCACAATGAACACATGGCGTGTTAATGAAACACTAATTTGTTTATCGCTAACGAGAACAACACAATCCATGTTTGAGTCTAGCCAAATGTAGTGTGACGATCCACTTGAGAATTGCAAGCTTTACACTCTCAGTTTTCCTGTCCATGCCAAAGAATATATCGGGGCAACAAAATGATGAGATAAGCTTTATTGCGTTTGCTTCTCCAATTTCAAGTACGTCTGGTGCTAATTGTCTGCTGTCGCCATTCAGTTTGGTAGAATTTCCCAGTAAATTTGCGCAGCTCCATTAGCATATCGACTTAGCTAAGCAAACCATTCCGTCGCAGGCGTAAACTGACGCGTGCAAATAAATGTCAATTGCTGCGGATGCACCAGCTCGGCCGGATCGCTGATATATTCCCGTGTCATAGGCAACACCATTGAACTCTAACATTTTTACAATCTTCAAACTTTCACTTTTATTCAATTTAGAAATATGAGAAGGGGTACCTTAGCTGGTACCTTGATTGCGCTTGCTGTGATGACACAAGTACTCAGGTTGCACAAACACTAAATACAATCATCTTTTATTTTGCACGTAATGCATACTTGAAAAAAGGTGTAATTTAAATTGCTCGTACTTCACCAGTTTAAAGTTGACGCAGCTTGAAGCGGAACAGAGACTGAAAGAAGCGGGTAGTATTCTTTCATCCTGATATTCGTAAGGACCTACAAATTATTATTTTTTTCTAAATAGCTAATTAAGCCGGAGGGAACTCTTGTTGTGCTGCCGTAGGTATTTGTATTCACCGTCTGTGCGGCGAGAAGGAAAATATCGACTGCACTAGCCTTGATGGAATGCAAGAGGACACGGTTAGCGGTCTCGTGGAGCTGAAGGAAAAATCGGGATGTTCTGTGAATGTCACTGGTGGTACAGAGGTAACGCGTGCTAGACAGTCAACACGCGTTTTGTAGGAATCTTAAAATGATCTCAATTTTGATCTTAGGCCGGTCACTTTGACTTGGGTGACTGCAACTTCACTCATGAGGGTGGACAGGTTGTTAACATAGAAAATGGGTCCTGTATTTACAACTACATCACAACCCATGTCTCGTGCAAACGCTTTGTTAGCAGTAGCAGTCTAGAGCTGGTGGAGTGTGAGGTACTAATTCCTTTTCAAACTCTTAAATCACAAAACGATAAGCGTTACCATAAAGAATTTTTGCGTCGTTTCAGGACGAATACTACAACTTGTACAGCTTGAGCCTAGCACGTCAATGGGAAATTACCTTTTTTCTGAAACGAAACACTTTAATTGGAATCTTTACTGATTGGTTGGTTGGATTTAACAGCACGTACATTAATTAAAATGTCTTGGCGCTCCGATGCCGAATACGGGCACACCGAACAATGTATTACCCACACACGTATTAATCTAACTGTAATTTAAACTCGTACCAATGCACAATAATGCAAATAAATTGTACCTGTATACGTGAAAATATGTGTACCGGTGTTTGTATTTTGTACTTACAAGCTTCCTAAAATTATTTCGCCACTTATGTGACCGTGAATTTCTATATGAATTATGCATTCGTTTTGTTAAATAAATACAAATCATTCCCAAGTAGCTACGCTCGAACACTGACTCCAATCAATATGTCAACCGACCAACGTCCTTGTACCGGGAATAATTCCGACGTACCACAAATCTGCGATTGTGTCATCACAAATAATTGACACCTATTCATAATAGGTAGGACGAGAAGAGAAAACGAAGCTAGTTATCGGTTTTATCATGCAGTGTTTGTTTTATGCATGAGTCATTCTGTAAAACCAAAGCGTGTGGTAATTGAACGAATACAAGTAGGAATAGCATAATCAAATGGAGCGGTGCAAACAAAACTTTTATGTGTTTACTTTTCATTTGTGACGTAATTTGCAAAAACTCTAGAATCACGTACGAAAACGTTACACCATTATGATGCATATATGAACATTTCATTATTTGCTTCTGTACGCCCACAAGTTTTTATTTCGACTACATCAATTTATGGATCGGTAAATGTTGGGCACTGCCAGCGCACCGACGCATAACACCAATGCACATTTTAATTTATGTATGTGCTGTTAAATCCAACCAGTAGTCGAGTTAGCTTCTCAAGAAAACTGCCTTCCTTCCCAAAGAACGAGATTTCCCATTCAGCTTTTAATGTATACAAGTTGTTGCGGTCGTCCTGAAAGCGTTACAAAATTGTATTCATTTTATTTGTTATTGTCTTTTTTTGTGCTGAGCAGAGTTTAAAACGAATTAATACCTCACATGCCACCAACACAGACCCGTAGCTACTAACAAAGCGTTTGCATGGAGCATGGGATGTGATGTAGTTGTAAATAAACGTCCCATTTCTTATGGAAACGTCGCGACCATCTTGATGTGTATTGGTTCCTGAGCCGTAAGGGTCCGCCTTCAAAGGGACATAATTATTGTTATTGTGGCAATGGTATATTTCTGTACACGGAATAAATTCCGGATTTATATGCCTCCATGAGTTACCTCTGTACCGTGAGTAACAGCAACAGAGCATCCAGAGATTTGTTTAATTTCCACTAGACCACTAATCGTGTCCTCTTCAATTCCATCAAGGCTAGTGCAATCAATATTCTCCTTCTCGCTGCACGGCTCGAGAATACAAACACCTGTGGGGACACAACCACATTTCTTATCAGATTAATTAGTTATTGCAAAAAAATATTATGCAAAGTTTAACGAATATCAGGTTGAATACACACTACCTGCGTTTTTAAGTCTCTTTGTGGCCTCGATTTGTGTAAGCTTTAAACTTGTTAAATATTAAAAATAAAAATATTACACCGTTGCTTTCAGAATGTATCCGTTTTATATAAGCAACTTTCGCACTACCTTAAGACTTGGGCAACCACAGCGAGAACTATAAATGCGAGTGCTAAGATGTCCATTTTAATATTTTTAGATTCCATTAGAATCGAAAGTGTGGAGATGGCAAAATAAATTATTGTTCGATGATAATGCGGTGATGCTGGAACATAACCAAGGTCCAACTAAACTGGTGATTCCGCACTACTCGGAACTTTGTTTCACGCATCACTTTAGGATTTCAGAAATGCAATGAATTATTCTACCAAACTGCATGTCGACAACGTTGAATCAGCATCTGACGTTTATTGAATTGGAAAGGCAAACAAAACAAAATTAATCATGCATTATGTTGCCTACATATAACCTTGAACTTGGAACTGAAAATCTGGAAGTAGTCAGCCAGTGTTTTTTCTTAGAATCCGTGTGAGCTTTTGCGAGCCTCACGTTCTTGTTGGTGCTACCGAGTGAAGCTATTGATTACCATGAATTGCAGAACAGGATGCGCCATCACTAAACATGATTATTATCATGGTATGGCAGGCTCGACTCAAACATAAATTTGTTGTTCTAGTTAGTCATAAACTGATTAGTGGTTCATTAGCATTCCATTGGTTTATACGGAACGGTGCACACATGATAAGTTGCTGATTGGTTCCTCAAAGTCAAATATATTGTGAGTCACTCCGCTTGCGCAAAACAAGTCTCGTTAAATTCTTATTTTCTATTCATGCTCAATAGAAATTTAACCTTGGCCCAGATGATTCACCCGAGTATAAGCTCACCTCAACGCTTACTGCGAGTATGCGCTTAGATAAATGCGTAGTAATGATGTGCCACACCCATATTCCAAATTTTTTAATGTAGGTGGTCAGTTACCATTAGACATACCTCGAGAGAGTGGAATATACCAATACTGTGCAGACGATTGTCGAGGTGAAAGGAGCAAGCGCGATGTAACAAACAAAGGGATTCAGAACAACATTTTTTGGGAATATGGATGGAAATGGAGACGGTTTTATGAATAAGCTTGTGGCTCATGACTACTTGCAAAATGAAGCTTTTTGACTCGCTGGACAGGGATGGGGATGGAAAGCAGAGCTATGATGAAATCCAAGGTGACGCACGGATAGTATCTAGCTAACATGAACGAGTAAATTTATTTAAATCGTTTATGTGTCCTCTATTTAGAGAATAATGACTTCACTTGTGCGTAGTCTTCACTAATTAGGCCCAAAGCCAAGATGTAAAATATGGAAGAATTCAGCACAACACAGACGCAGTGTATGTGAGTATGGCTAGAACTGGAGATGGGTTCGTGGGTGATCATGAGGCTTATTATCACTTATTATCAGGACTGCGTGGAAATTATGCGGAGAAAATGAAAACTTTTTGAAATGCATTTGATGTTATGTGTATGAACTGCAGCTATGAAGTTATGTATTTTTGCTTTGTGATTGGTACAAACATGATAACTTGGTAGATATCTCAGCTAAGACCGACTTTCGCTCAATCCAGTAGAAATACAGTAAATTTTAGTGAATAAAAATTCCATACTAGTGTACAATTATATTTAGCATGTAACGTCGTTTTCCATAGCATTTACTTCTTAGCGTCTGTAACCGTAAAGTCTGGCAAATTGTTGGCAAGTCTTCCCAGAAATGTCAACTCCGTTGGGATAAAGTCAATCTCCCATTCATTATCCTTTAAGGAGTATGTATTGGTGTGTACATCCTGCAAAATGAATTTGGGAACCGGTTGCGTATAATATTTTCCACATAATAGTCATTAGATTTGTTAAAATTCTCCATTTGTAAATAAATTATTGTGAGTACCTGGCAGGCAACGGCTTCAAAGGAATCCTTACTAAACCGCTTGCATACTGCATGAGTTTTGATGTAGTCGAAGAGGCACGGCTCATTCCCAATCTTCACATTGTATCCGTTATGGGATGAACTCTCTCCTTTTGCCTCGGTTCTCCCAGTCACCACTACATTGCATCCTGATCTCTGCTTCAGTTCAATAAGCCCGTCAACGGCTACCTTGCGTATTCCTTTAAGGCTAGTGCAATCGGAGTGAACGTCTCCTTCACAGATGTTTGGAATAGTGATTCCTAGTCGAATTCAGAAATGCGTGAATTAAATGAAAACAATTCACGCAACAGTATAAAAAATGATCAATGGTTTCATGTACCTGCAGCTTCAAGTTGTCGCTGTGACCGGTTCGGAGTCATGGAGCTGTTTACCAAATTGAATTTTTAATTGTTTCCATGACAACAAATAAACTTCAAAATAAAAAATTGCAAGAATACTTTAGTAATCAAACATAGTTTAAATCACCTTGCCAGTTGGATGATGACAGCAATGAGAAGCAGTTTGGCGGATGAGTTCTCCATGGCGAAAATTATGGTGGAAACAACGCAGGAACAATAATAATATTAACAAATAAAATAATTTGAACGTGCTTCTTGTTCGCATTCAAAAACTGTAATATTCCGAATATCTAATGCTTGGCTATTTATATATGATCATGACCGTGCGGGTTTGATCCATCTAACTTGTCCATTAATAAAACTGTAAACTTTCTACTTGGTATTCCAATTACGTTAGCTTTTCTTGTTACGAAATATGTGCAAATGATATTTTGTCTCGCTAAGATGTTTACTTCAAAATAAAACAATTTCTTGGTAATAATTACTATTCTAATTATTACGCTCATTTTCTACCAGGTAAGCCGGCAAAAAATTAGCACTCTGAAGAACCTTCTGTTCAACAAAAAACAGGCTACGCGCAACAATTTAAACTATAGTAATCAGTCGGACAATAACATTTCCATTGACATTAGTCAAGGTCATTTCGTTCACTGCTCCGTTCCATTGGGCTTTCACTCGCCGAAGATCATTATGTAAAGAAAATGTGAAACACTTTCGTTTGCACATAGCAACGTGCTAATGAATTGTGTAAGTATTAGAAATATTTAGCGAATAACATCATCTATTTCACAGTCTCGCCAATTTCCAAACCCAAAAAATTACAAAGTCATTCTGTACGAACCTCAACTTAAAATTTAAAGAGCTAATTATCATCAACTTTTACTATTTCCTATAACATAAACCCATTTGCTATGGTTTGGCGAATCAAAACTGATCAAAGTGATGTCATGTTAGGCATGGATGATTGGGTGCAAGAGTGGTCAGGTTTTAATGCAAATTAAATATGCGACCACATCCTTCATGCCATGCGCATGCAAAGAACTTAATGAATTGCACTGTCATTGTGCTACGCGTTGTGAACTTCAACACCACTTTCAAATATATTCGTGAAATTGCATACTCAACTCGTGTGGTGCAAACAAAGCTGGATGTAGATATTAATGATGACAAACCTTTACACATTTCAATGTCAAGAAAATTTATTACGGGGTAGCACGCCAATGACCGTACGTAAGCACTCATCAGAAAAAAATTACAGAAAAATTTGTGATGGATCGAGTGAAAAATCTACAGAAAAATTTGTGATGGATCGAGTGAAAAATCTACAGAAAAATTTGTGATGGATCAAGTGAAAAATCTACAGAAAAATTTGTGATGGATCAAGTGAAAAATTTTCACAAAGATTTGTGATGGATCGAGTGAAAAATCTACAGAAAAATTTGTGATGGATCGATTGAAAAATCTACAGAAAAATTTGTGATGGATCGATTGAAAAATCTACAGAAAAATTTGTGATGGATCAAGTGAAAAATTTTCACAAAGATTTGTGATGGATCGAGTGAAAAAAATTACAGAAAAAATTGTGATGGATCAAGCGAAAAATCTACAGAAAAATTTGTGATGGATCGAGTGAAAAATCTACAGAAAAATTTGTGATGGATCAAGTGAAAAATTTACAGAAAGATTTGTGATGGATCGAGTGAAAAAAATTACAGAAAAATTTGTGATGGATCAAGTGAAATATCTACAGACAAATTTGTGATGGATCGAGTGAAAAATTTAACCGAAAAATTTGCGATGGATCGAGTGAAAAAAATTACAGAAAAATTTGTGATGGATCAAGTGTAAAATCTACAGAAAAATGTGTGATGGATCGAGTGAAAAAATTCACCTTTACTACCATCCATGCCATGTTGATATCCCCACCATCCAACTTCCTTTTGAAACTGGCCAGTTTGAAATATCGATCTGAATCAATGGCGTTATTCAAAATTATCGAGTTGTTTTTTTTCAGCCCAGTCACTTAATATTTCCAGATATGCCACATTGCTCTGGTAAAAGTCCGACTTTGTTGAGTAATGGAACAGCATATATGACAACCTTACACTTTCCATATTTCTCTTCAAGGTCAAAAACTTGCTGCACTCTTCCAGAATCACTATTCTCTGTCGGAACATTCTCTCGGCGCCCAACTTCACATTTTGATTACCTTCCTCGAAGTAAATTATAATTGCTTCAGTGTTATCAGCTTTTATATACGCGTCTCTAACTTTCACCACATCGCCTGGCACTTGGTGGAGTTTGTACAGATTGAAATATTAAATGCATACCCAACATAAGTGGGCTTGTCAATACCCGGAATGTATAACATGTAGTACCTTAAATACATTTCAGATTTAATAGTTTGATTTCCATCATATGGTGTAATGTATGTCGTGACGGGTTTAATAATTTCCCTAAATCCTGCATCACTTCCGATGAAATTCTCTGCCGAACCCTTAGCCATTTTGGATAGGTACACGTTTGGCATGAACATTAACGTAACTTCAATTTCACCTTCCGAATAATTTTCAACTGTCCTAAGCTCGTCCAGCAAAATATTTGTTGCTTGTTGGGTGTCATCGTGAACAAGTATGACGATACTGCTAAATTGTTGTGCAATTTGTCTAAATAGTAAATTCATTTGTGTAGATGACAGCGTTAGAAATTGGTCGTATCTCGCCTTGTCATACAAGCTAAATATAATTTCCACGTGACCTCGACTGCAGTATATAGATCTTTTGCAGTATATAGATCTTTTGCAGTATATAGATCTTTTGCAGTATATAGATCTTTTGCAGTATATAGATCTTTTGCAGTATATAGATCTTTTGCAGTATATAGATCTTTTGCAGTATATAGATCTTTTGCAGTATATAGATCTTTTGCAGTATATAGATCTTTTGCAGTATATAGATCTTTTGCAGTATATAGATCTTTTGCAGTATATAGATCTTTTGCAGTATATAGATCTTTTGCAGTATATAGATCTTTTGCAGTATACAGAACACCTACTAGTAGGCCGTAGTGCCTTATTCGTACATTATCTTATTAACACCACGACAAAGTACAAACGTGCACATTTTTCCAGTATTTACTTCATCGCAGTGGAACATCTAATTTCTTATGCATATAAGTATTATGCAGGAATATTTTTTCAAAGTGCCTATGAAGCGACATTGTCAAAATAAAAATGTGACTCAAGTTTGACTGAAAATGTACTAAAGCATCATTCTCCCAGCACCACTGTACATAAGCCTGCAGACACATCGTTAACACAATTAGTTGAAACTTAAATTAATGTTCGCTAAGCTATTATACTTTGTCCACTTTATTTAGTGCATAATTGTTTACATTGTTTTTCACCATAAATGAAAATATATGCGAAATGTATGTGGAGTGGTTGCTATGGGATGAGGTCGGTTGCTATGGCCATGTCAGTGGTCAGAGGTCACCCAAATGTTACTCATGACCCATTACTGTGACCCAGTGGTGAGTCGATCATATATACATAGTGTGAATCGGTTAGCTTGAAGAATGAGTGAGAAAATTGTGGCTGACCAAAATCGCGTCGAGACATACTCTGCCAGGATTTGCCTACAGAATGGGTATAGGGCCTTCTCTAGGGATTTCAGGGCAAAGTATGTCTGGACGGTATTCTGGTCGGGAATTCTTGCCTCGTCTTGGAGTGACATTTGGGCATAAGAATTGGCATGGAGCTTCATAGTGATCGGACGGATCACCAGAATGAGGTTGGGGTCAATTGGTTAAATGATCCTGGTCAGGAAGCCCATGGCAACCACCGACCTTTGGCAAAAATATGCGGTGGGACGAAGAGCACCAATTGCACTAGTCTTGAGGGAATTCGCATGCCCGCTATTGACGGTGCTGTGGATCTGAGTAATATGTAATCATGTCCTGTTGTGGTCACCGGAGGCACAGAGGTAAGGCCAAACCTCTTTGGGCATCCCAAATTTGTATTTTACGTTTACCTAACATTTACCTAACCTCATTGTGGTTAGGTAAATGTTCCGTGGCATAATTACACACGTATTTAAATCATTTATGGCATCTCGCTGAATAAAATCGTTCAATGCAAATATATTCAGAACTGCATTACTGGTATCAATAAATAGACCAATTATATTTCGAAACGAGACATTTTTATTTACAAGTTACTATTATTAACCCACATTGTGATTCGCGTTATAATTGACATAGGTTGTCAGTAAAAATATTAGCCACCTTAAATGCTATATATTCCAAGAGCTGACATTATCAAACGTGATGTGAAATATTGATTAGTAATATTAACAACTGTCTACCATTCTTATTTTAAAACACATATTTTAATATTATAATTGGGGAAGTTGATTACTTCTCACTGCAAAAGCCTGGTGCCTATTTTCTTAGCATAAGCGACTCCTGAGTAATATCGGTGCAAGGACTGTCCCGAGTGACACTAGTTTTAGTAACTTTGGTCTTGTTTTGACCTTTGATTAGTTTCCGACAGGTACATTTAAATTTTAACAGCTTACACAATTTCCAAGTTGTCCTATACAAACGGCAATATAATCTCCAGGATTCCCATACAAAGCTTATTCCAGCGACAATAAACAGTGCACCCCAGACAAAGAAAACAACGACCATATTACCACCAATAGTAAGCGGAGTTGGCTCTTTTCGCCTGCTTTCCCTGTGCGCCCTGTAACGACGAATTTCCGTTTTAACATCAGCTTTTAACAAACTACGATGACCCAGCAGCCATCGTATCTTTAGTCCTGATTGCGCAAACGATCCAATTCTATTAGAAAACGTTTCGGCAGATACGGGTAACGTTTTAAACATTGAGACCAAGTACATATTTTCATATGTGAGTGAACTGATATGTAAATCGGTTTCAAAGACACTCCCATTGTTATTGTTGCGAACATAATACGAGTAAAATCGAGCCACCTTGTCGTATGTGTTCACGAATGCACTCTTATTGCATCTCATAAACATACTAAGCAACTTCTTCCCAAATCCGTTACTCCAGTAATCTACGACCCGTTTAGGTCTGTAAATCATTCCATTTATGAATTTCGTATATTGTATGTCCTCCGACGTGAGTACGGGTACGGTACGACGTACGTAGAACAACTATCCGTATGTTTGCTGCGTATTGTCCAGCACAAAGAACAACTCTAACATTAATTTGAAGGTGACCGCTAAAGTATGAGGTTAAAACACGTTGCAACTATTAGCTTAAAGCAGTTATTAATAAAAACCCATCCAACATGTATCAACTGGTCTGGTATTACTAGAAACTAAAATCTTAATCTCAAAATGATGGCCCATATAATACGGTTGATTCGCAATATGACATTACTGCTCGCATTTGTAGCTACATCATTTGCAAACCATGCAAAGATTGGTGAGTACTTGCAGGAAAGACTGAATCTTACAAACCAGCTTGCTCCATTCCAAAATTGCGCAGTGCATTTAATGTTCAATCTCATCAAAGTAAAGGATTTTCCGCAATTGGACAATACATACGAGTTGGTACCATTGGCATTCCCGGTTGTCAATTCCTTCTACTGGTACCAAAAAAGCCCTAACGGCAAGGTCTTTTGTAACCGTCATCCGATGGAGCTGATAAAAAAGTCTTCAGAGTTTTTATTCCGGCCACATATCCAGTCAAAGGTCACATGCACAATTCATGTGTATATTGACCCGGCGCATTGTCCAATGCGGGAGTTCCAGAACCCAGTATTACCTGGTGTGAACCATATTAACATGACATTACCGAATACATTTCTCGACATTGCCGCGAACCTCAGGGAAACTATTCACATTGGAATTAGTAAATACTATTGGTTCTTCGCCCACGTGACACTGGACAACGGATAGGCTACTAAGCAGTTCTCCAACTGGAATTCAATATTCTTCACCGTCGACTATTTCTTCATCAACTTTGTAGATGCCGCTCTGCCCGTCAAGCTAGTATTTCTAATTCAATATTCCGTTGCAGAAGGACACTTCAAAGTGAAATCCAGCTACTTTGTTCTGCAGCCATTCAAAAAGGGATCACGACTGCTGACATCAATGCAGCAACTTGGTGCAATTATTTTTAACCCACATCTTTAGTCCCACAACAAGGACTCTCTTGAATCAATTGCAACTGACGTCTACAGGCAGATGGTCGTTATGGAATGCGAACTTATTTCGAGTGGCAACATGACATCAATGACTGCCATCTGGCGCCTGAGTACCAGAGGAGGTGACCCGATACAAATAATCCTCCATTTAAAGTAGTTCACTATATCGATGGAGCACACTGTTGCGAAGCATTTGAATCAGCTATTTCCAAATTCGTCTCTTTTGTCACGGGCACCGGAGGATGTTATCAGAGCGTTCCCAATTCCAAGAGGATACATTGTTGAGAGTGCAGGGTCATTACAGACAATAGCAACTGGAGCGCCTTATCCGCTACATTTTTTAACTTGCACAAATCTCAAAATTGCTCACACATTATCAGCTCTGGGGTTCATATCTGCATTTGGTGCACACGTTTGGGTTGGATTCATAATTTTGTCTGTTGTCACAATTTTCTACCTTTGGCGAACAGGATGTCTGTCAGTGTGGGACCAGCTTACAATTTCTTACAATCTTCTCGTCGGACAGCCCATCTCGTTCCTTGACAAGTATAAGTTTGCATTATTTCCATGGGTACTTGTTGGAATGCTGCTATCGTATGAGTACAAAGGTGACAATATTACGTCACTTGTTAGCGAACTGGTTGGACAGCCGCTTGACAGATTCGCAGATTTGATCAATTTCCACTTCACGCTAGTGTCCATTCCATACATTAACAGTAAGGAAATTGCGAATTTAAATCAAAGTATGCTTCTATTAACAGAATGTAGTATGGGCTTGTGTCAGACTGAGTTGGACTTGTATTTTGTCGTAAAAAATAGTACAATGGCTGGGAATAGCTTGTACGGTAAATTGATGCAAAATCTGATATACCGACCAAAGCTGGTGGTGGAATATTTTGACCCACAGTTACAAGCTACTTTAATGGATCTGTTCAGACAATGTAATCGGAGTGCCTACGTGGATACTTACGACAGAGTGGCAAATGTTTATTCTCTAACCGCTAGAAGTACTGCAAATGGTAGAATCCAGGAGACTGATTTGCACATCAGTACACATCCGTACGAGCCATTATATTTTGTATGGAGTTTTGGAAAGTTGCCTGCATCCGCTGAAACATTTTCCAAGACAGTTGGCTCCATTGCGCAAGCAGGCCTAAATGGTCTTTGGCTAGATCGACATCGGAACCATCTACCTCCGGACATAAAACATGATATTCGTCGTTACCACGCGGACAGGGAAAACATGCGTAAGCAGCCAACTCCACTTTCGATGCGAGGTAATGTGATTGTTGTATTTTATGTATGGGTTAACATGCTTGGCCTATCTATAATAACCGTCCTGATGGAGTCTCGGAAAGTTACATGTCGCGTCGTGAATTTTTCGTGGCAGTGGCCAACTCTGCCGGGATTTAGTTGCCCGTGTTGGAATCCATTCAATACTGGGGTCCGTGCAAGTATCAGAGTTATCAACGCAATTGAGGAAATAATTAGGATACAAGTAAGAGCAAGGTAGACGGTAACTGTGCAGTAACATTTTGGTAATAATAAGCACGAATATTAATATTAACACGGCAATTTGTTGTTCAGAATAAGCCATTTAACTGTTCATCCTTGTTTCAATGATATAATAAAAATCAATACCAAGTTTTTGCAATTAATATTACATAGGTCATATAGTAATATAGTAAATAAAGTTTAAATGCATCATTACAAGCATTGTGTAACATTTTGTTGGTTTAAACAATGTGTGTGTGCATCCGTGAATTGAAAATATAGGTGCAGTTATTAATAAATATTTCTCTGTAAGTTTTCATTGCACCACTCCATGTGATATGTAAATACGTGCGATGTGTAAATACTCAACTTCTAATGCGTATCTAACCAAGAATGTACGCATGTCAGCGCGATTTAAAAAATGAATACTCTGCGACCAAGTGCATGTCATATAAGATGGTAGATAACTTCCGTTTGAATAATCCTCGGCTTGCCCACTTGTGAACTGCGTCTTATTCTTCATTATAAATACACATTATAATTTAGGCGCCGAAAAATCTTACGGTAGAATTTGCTGAAATTACGTACATAGGGGTAACTTGATACGTAGATTCCGAATCCGCAATAAAAAGTGCGGATCGCCTCCTCATCCAGCGGTGTTACGGTCGAAAAACCAGGTCGGGGATGGATAAATGTCCAAAATTTTTACTGTGGATTTAGATAGAGAATAAAAAGTTGGACACATTTTGTAAAAGAGCCTGTCAATTCCTCAACCACTGGCTGCCACACCACTTCAAAGATTATAATTTTTAAATGTCCGTGCCGGGGAAAATTGAGAATCAAAATTGGTTGGTGGGTTGGCTTTATGGATACTTTTGGAGTAATGCATAAAGGACGTCCAGAAAAAACACTTTCTTCGACCCCCCCCCTCGTACTTGGTTTCTCCATATGCGCTAACATGGCGTGTCCGGTGACGACCAGGACCCCCTCCTACCAAACATTCGGATATATTTTATGCACGCCGCCTAGCCATCTAATAGATGCGTATGTGGGCATTCTAACTAATGGATGGCTTGAAATAGTAGATTTTAAATGCAGGTATATTTATGTTTCCGTATGTTACACATTCATGTAGGCTGTTACTTATTTCTAACCTCGCTCCAGCCCGTGTAACGGGTGTCGGGAGCGGCGGCCATCTTTGCCGGTTCTAGTTTCTTATATAATATGTCCAAGAAGCGGAAGGCTGCAGCAGTTGAGCAACACATCATCATATATCTTCAATTATACCCTGCCAAATTTAATCGAATTTGTTGTTTTCCACAGTATAAATATTGTGGAAATTACAAAGGTCCATTTGCAGAACATGTGTTGTCGTTGTACTTGCAGTAATATATGTCTCTGAGCTACTGGCTGTAAAAGGTAATGGTATCAGTGACGGTATACGCTTTTCCAAGAATTTTGTTGATATACGTAACTGAACTCACAAAATGAAAGACAAGAGTTTGTGCAGTAGACGAGCTGACAGCGTACCGTTAATCGACTCAGCTTTAGGTGAATAGCATATACCTACGTCCTTTCTCAGCACAATGTTTTGGCGCTTTGCCAATCCTTACGTGTCACATTTGTAGTCTTGATATATTTTTATTTCAGTAGCAATGACATTTGTAGCAGATTCACTTTATTCCAGATTCACATTTTATATACGCAATAGTGACCGTTGTTGACGAGCATTGGAAATACAAACGTAGCAATTGCACAGATAGCTTAATACAAACAACCTCGTTGAATTTCAACAGAATAGACGCGCTTCCGTTAAAATCCTTTTCTTAACAAGGCTTATAAACATGAACACAATTGAGGCCTCCGAGGATGTAACCTGTCCAATTTGTTTCGAAGTACCAAAGGACACCATTTTTCAGTGTCAGAATGGCCACTCAATTTGTCAGGGTTGTTGTAGTGGCCTTAAAGACTGTCCACAGTGTAGGGTGTCGTACGCGTCATGCAAAGTGCGAAATCGGGCGCTTGAGAACATTTTGGACAAGCTAACTTTTGAGTGCGTCTACAAATCTGAAGGCTGTTCCGCTAAGCTGACACGAAGATATCACTCTGGCCATATCTCACGTTGTCAATATAGGTTAGCCACGAAATATTTACCAACACAATATTGTCTTCATTAAAACAGTTGACTGTATGTATTTACGTAAGTATATAAAATCCTCTGTTCAAATCTGGTCAGTGGCAACACCAGGCTTTGCGAGCAGTTGGGACACACGTGCGGCTTCATCCTTCACACAAGCAGGGTTTCCGAAGCGGTGGATCATTTCAAGCAAGTGCACCAAGCAATTTGTATTGAAGGAGACTATTTTTGTGCAAGATTATGGGCTCCCGGAAATATGTTGGCGCAGTACGACGAAAACAAGCCTCCACCAATCATTGTGGATCATCTTGGCGACATATTCATTTTTCTCTACGTCCCTGGGGAAGCCAACGATGCTTTGTATATTTATTGCGTCATGCTAAGCAATAACAAGACTACATCGCCAAAGGACTTCAGGATTGAATTCCTGGTCAGAACATTAATGCCAAACCAGGTCGCTGACCGCAACATAGAGTCATATTTATTTGACATAATTATTCGCTTAATTTACAAACGGATAAACAAATGTTATGGCTTTTTTCAGTCACCAAGTATGCGCTTAGTCACATCGCCCTTCCCAATTGAGGAACGCCTGGACGTCACAAAGCACTCCGTATTTCGAATTCCAGACCAATTATCGCCCTACTATGCTCATGATGATTTCATAGACGTTTGGGTTTCCATCTCTCGGGTGACACCAAATGCAACCTAACTTTAATTATATTAAGGGAATTGAATCTATTACTCTCAACTATTTTTATTTCAATTATCTTTGTAAAACTTACAAAATACGTCGCGTAATAAATTCGTGCCGTTGAGTTAAAATTGTGGATTGGCTTCATGGCGTTACTCATTGTGACTTTTGTTGTGAGCGACTGATTTAAATGACTTAAACGCCAGGAACTTACGAGGTCTTAAAAAGTCAAATCTGCAGGCCCAACGGTTTTAATCCTATGCCGAAAGGTTTTTCAGAGGTGCGTTCCTAAATTCATCACGCTTAACATGATCGCAAGCAAAGTGCACATTTTCCTATACTACATTAAACATGTCTTGATAAGACACGTTTTACCGATAAAATCACTGCTCCATTATTACAATCACTCTTAAAACAATTACTTTTGACAATATAAAACTATTATTTATGATGCGCCATTACCACAACAGTTCGGGGATTTATCAGAGCCAACTTGATATCGTAGCGCTAGGCCGAGGAGACCAATGGTACGATTATCCTTAACAATGCAGTGCACGGTTACAGATATTCGCGAGATAAATGACAGTTTGAACGTGCAAAAAACACAGTTTAGAATTGGTTGGTATCGATACAACCGAAGTGAAGAATTTATAATCGGAAGAAAACACGTAGGAACTGATGTTGGGAATAAGTGGATCGGTAAAGTTGAAGAATTCCGTATTCGGTTTCCGGATACATACAAATCTGGCAAAACGCCAGAATCATCGGGAATGCTGCCAACTGATACGATTGTTTTGATGAGCCTATTATGTGTACTCGATATAATCGGAATAATAGTTGCCTTGTTGCTCCTGGTGAGAGGGAAGCTTACGGGTGAGTATCTACTTAAATCAGAGATGAAGGAATTCTTCAAAGGAGGGGAAACGAAAAGCAAAGAATGTGAACATACGGTAGCAATGCGTATTCCGTATAACAAGGATCAGTATGAAGTAAATTCTAATGTTTTCTCAATTCAGGAAGACAGATTGTTAGGCTCTGGTTGAATTCGGTAAAGTAATGCGATTTGGCATAGGTCAAAATGGAGAATGCATTCAAGCAGCAGTAAAAACTATTAACTGGATGAAGGCACACAAGTCTGACTTATGTGAGCTCTAGTTTAAAATCAGAGTTCTTTCGTATGTCGGGAAGCATGAAAACATCAACAAAGTGCTTGGTGCAAATACAGGTGACTTGCAAAATGGAAAAGTCTTCATCTTCCTGCAGTTGTGTGAGCTGGGTGTACTTGATAAATATCTGCGCGGAATGCGACCAAATGGCCACGAGTACTACAGTGACTTGACAATATGCAGTGGAACAAAATCCGACTTGGGCGAGCGGGTAGACAAATATCTGGAAATTATTTCAAGGAAGGAGAGTCTGGATGACTACCCTTCCTGGGTAGACTGGATGTTTCTCTGGAGACATGTATAGTTGGCATCAGGACGCAGGCAGGGGAATGGAGTATCTATCTTGTTTCCAAGCATGATATCCACGCTGACGGTGCGACGAGAAGTGTTGTCCTGGATTCAAAGCCGGAGGACAAAATTTGCGACTTTGCACTAGCATGCCTTGCTCGCATTTGCGTTTTGCATGCTCGCATTTGCGAGCATGTACAATTATACCAACTATGCAAAGTAACAGCAGGAACCATTGAGCTGGAAACGGATGTCACCGAAGGCCTTAAGGAATCTTGAGTTTGGCGAAAAAAGTGATGTGTGGGCATACGGAGTTAGACTCTGTGAGACGTACTCCCTAGCGGAGCGGCCCTATCACGGGTTGGCATGGAATATTAGTTTTGCTGATACTATGGAAGAAGGATTGATGGAACCGAAGCACAACGACAATAATATGTAAACTTATGTAGAGAATGCCTGGTTTGAGTGGCGATGCACTTTTGCTTCTTTGCTCTACCCATGTGCCACGAACAATATAATTTGCTTTTTGCTGCAGGTTATAGAGCTTTTAATTTTGTTCAAGTTGTGCCAGTTTCAAGTTTCTAAAATAGCTCGTTCGCAACTTACAAGGAAGAGAAGCAGGGGATTTGCTGCCCGCGCTCAACAGAAGTCCATAAAAAATTTAAACGTGACATGGGGAAAACCACGCAGTTTTTAAAAAACGAGGGATTCAAATGGGACACAATCCTCATATGGACAAAAAAGTGTCAGGAATCCGCTAGACGTCAATTTATGGTTCAAAGTGGACGGATCTCCAAGATTATGACTCACGACAAGATGGCGGCCGTCATAGCAAACCAGTGCCCACCAATCCACAATCAAAGAACGTATGCCATTACTCAGGAAGAAATTGCTGAGAAAAATTGACATTATTATTGATGAGACATACGTCACTCAAGACTCCTCCCAAACCCCAGCGAGTGAATTTTACCACTGCGCCAACTCTAATATTGTTAGTACTCTTCGGAAAGTCAACGGTGCTTCCATATTTCCAAAGAATTATCTGGCTTTGCAAGCCATAAACAGATTCGGGAACATTTGAAGCCCTCTATACTTCGTGGCACCATGACTTCAAAAATCTACTTGGAGAAGTAGGTAAATGCAATTCTGATTCCCTACATCCAGTAGCATCACCAGATTGACAGAGTCGTTTTTTGGCCCGACTAGGCTTCGGTGCACTACCAGAAGGAAATATTGACGTTTTTATGGGAGACAATGTCTGTCGCAGATAAATGTAAGGACCGCCCCAAAATTTCCAACCCTCGTCCTATCGAGCAGTTATGGAAACTGACGAAAAGCCGATACAAAACTGTACCGGATGAACCGAGCTCCCTTCGCCAGCTCCACAACCGCTGGCAGAAAGCGGCATCGGAAGTTGGACAGTCTTCCGGGGAAAGCCTGGTGGGAAATCTGAAGAGAAGGATTCACTACGAGCAGAAAAAACGGACCTCACACTTCGCTGTCCGCTGTATTTTGAAGCTAATGAAACGCGCTACAGAACTGCTATTTTCAATTTTTTTGTCACCACACTGATTCGAAATAAAATTAACTTTTGTGACCATAGCCACTCAAACCAGGCATTCTCTACATACTTTTATTCATTATGCATTTACTAGACATTGAGAAAATTAATTGGATTGATATGCAAACGTAAGGAATTGGATTATGAAAGACTGCTGGCAAATTAACCCTCAATGTCGCCCAATATTTGCAGACATGATGATGATGTTAAACCGACCCACCGACGAGAGTGGTCACAATTGGTGTACAGCTCGGTTTTTTGCTGCGGGAATATTGATTATTTCCACACCTTAAATTTATAAAATTTTACATGTAGGAATATCCAAAACCACTTCCATGACTACAAATTTCATGACTTCAAGCAATGTTTCCGTTAGTTGAAATGAATGATTTAATTAATGAAATACTCACTGCATTTCTGAAATGACAATCATAGCATTATGTAGTTCCACACATGTAGGCGCATGAGTTTAATTGCATACCAAACTTGTAAATACATCATAAACGGACGGGCGAATTTCATGACTTTTGGTCACAAGTAAATTGGGCATCTAAAGGAAGATATTGCAAGGAAACGTCAAATTAAGCCGATGATCAATTTTGAACTAGAATATTAGAAAATGATAATATTCAGCAAATGTATTCATCATTTTGTCCAAACTGATGTGCTTCCGTGACCATACTATATTTCCTTATGACAAAAGCGTACGTTGCGGCGGATGATCCTGCTAATGTTATCCTCAAAGCAGAGCAAAGACGCTTCTATCGCTGCTTCTAAAACGGACCACCGTTGTGGGCTCAAATACCATTTCCTGGAAATAATTCAACGATACCATGAAATGAATGAAAATAAAATTATAATTTATTGTAATGTCAAGTCTGTTATATGGCATGGGTAAAATATAAAAAAAACATTCAACAGCGTTGGTTCCAACTTTGTTGTCTTGGAAGGATTCTCTTCAGTCAGCAAATAAGTAGATCAGGAAATGAGTGCCGAATTGCTTACGATGATGTAATCCACATTATGGAATCTTACAAATGTGTTTAGGTATGCGTTAATAGTTATTATTTCCATGCATTCTAAATGAACTAGACTTCAGCTTTCCATCAGGACAAAATGTGATATACTAACATGAATTGTTTATCCCCAGCACCATTTGTGGATACATCGTTTACTCTCTTACATAAATATACCTTAACGGGGTTACTATCGTGATTCTATAGTATAGTTTGTGTTGATACACTGTGTTGTGAAATACACTTATCAGAGTAGGTATATTAAATTCATTCGCAGTGGAATAAAATGAGTGTAGTTTCAATAACGGTTGAGAGAGAAGTAATTTTTAATCATACCAACAGAAATCAAATTCATCTCCATCATTATCATGATTCATAAAAGTGTTTACATTATGTATCTTAATAGTATGTATAAATAATTAGGTAGAGACAATTTCGTCCGGATGCGATGGCATAAATATAATATAAATGTATTGATATTAATAATACGTAAGCTTAACAAAGGAAATGATTCTATAGGTAAATTGAAGTAGATTAGGCCATTCAGATGGAATGTGCAAACTACACGAATATTTGATAAATGACAAATGTATGAAATTGCAGAGCGATTCACTCGCTATTGAATATTATTATATTGAATTTTCATGCTACATTTTTAACTAATGAATGCTCCTTGAGCTTAGAGGCTAAAATGGATATTTTGCATTCTTAACCTAGAATGAATTATTTTTACTTTCAATACCCTCCCTTACACAGAATATTATAAAATATTTTGGGTAATAATCTTATGTACAAAAACTCTTCCTTTTCCAAATTTAGGAGGTTGTGTTTCCTCCTGGCTGGCTGGCAGAAGTCCCCGAATCTTGTGCGTTTTGTTTGTTCCCAATTCCACTGGTATTATTAGCCACGGCTCGTACAACGATGGACTTGTATCGTCTGTGATTCAGGATCATGCGGATGATTAGGATGATAAGCAGCAAACTCCCAAAAACGACAATCGCGATGAATATCCACAGATTGTAGTGTGTGGGGCTGTGGACAGGATTCATGTCAGCGTAATGAACATCCTTCTTCAGCTTGTCTGTTTCATTGCTCGGCAGGAACAGATTCTGGACCTCTTGGTTCTCGAACAAATACCAATTTGTTTTCATCGTTTGAAACGGGGCCCATGTCTCAGTCAATTTCACTTGAGCTTGAGACACGTTGTAACGAATGTTGTTAATCTTGAACTTGGAATTCAAGGGTAGACTGAAAACGGTATCTGGACATTTCTCCGGCTTGTTATTGATTGAGATGTGGGACAGGGGGCAATAAATTTACAGCAAATTTCCTTCACGTTTGATTTGCACAAAATTGAGATGATCGTTGTCCCTCTTAGGTACGCATCGTTTTATGGAGAATGGCTGGATACGCTTTTGATTATTATCATCCTGTTGACAATTATCAACTGGATATACCATAATTTCAGTGTTCACTGGACGTGCATTAATTAATGGGTGGATGCACTCGCTGTTGTATCCAACAATAGCCTGAGGTGGCCCTTGATACTCTAACATGCACGTCTCGTTCTCTGTCTGATGCATCAGCGTGAATGGCTCAGCGTTCAGCAACATGAAATCTTCGTTAATTACTGGTACATCAATGGACATATGCAGCTCATTCCTTATGTCATCGAAATCGCAGCTATCAGCCTTAGCGAAGTGAAAGGCACATAGCTTTCCGCACGGAAGTTTCACGTCTAAGTAATCCAGCAGATTCATATGAACCCTCCCTTGGTTCCATTCTCGCGTGGCTTCCGACAAAATGGAATTCCCGATTGCGATCTTTGTTACGACGCTGGAAATAGCGTATCCTTGGCTAACTGATTTATATTTCACATCTGTGAAATTATTGGTCAGGTCGTTCACGTGGAGTACGGTAGCGTTAAACTTTTGTACTACATCTTCCACCACTTGAGAAACGTCAGTGTACCGATCTTCTAGTTTCTTGATATTTTCCACTATGGACTGATATCTCTCTTGAAGTTCTTCAATGTTGTTTTTATTCTCATCAGACTTGATAATGGCAGCAATGCCCAGTCCAGCTCCAGTCACCACCACAGCAACAAGTACCACTGCTCCAATAATGATAGGCACAAATCTCTTGACAATATGATGCTGGGAGACATGCATGGTGTGTCCATTCGGTCGGGATTTTTTATTATGGGGGCACATAGACATGAGCGACTGGAGGAAGTCATTTTCGTAATTTTCATTGCACTGCTTTGTTGCTTGTGCCAACAAGTCCTCAGGAATAATAGAACTTGTAAATAAAGTGCACGGGTTTACAAGTATGATCTTCATATCATACTGAATATATCCACTCACCACTGGAATCTGTGACTGTCTCCAAAAGACAGGTAGTTTAGAGAATGATTGAATGCACAATCCGCCATTCATGAATGCGAACAACAGGAACAACAGCTTGAATGCAGTAAATGCTTGACTGGTCCTCTGCACACGAGCTTCTCGCATCATTGATTTCGCGTGATTTTCTTGTTCCGCTTGCTGTTGTTGTTTCTTAGCTGCATCTCCTGGAGCTTCTTCATCCTCCCCTCCCTTACGCTGCTGCATGGTGAGGTGAGAGACAATGGACTCGTCCAATTTCGGCACTTCAATCAGCTTTAGCATCATACAATGATGATCGTGCAAACTTTTTATAAGTGATTTGGTCAAAATATCAGCCTTCTGCTCATATGTCGATATGTGTGGCACACTGATCTGCTGTTCCGTTATAAGCTCCCTCGCTAGCAAGTAGCGAATATGGATATGTTTGGATTTGTTGTGCAAAGTACTATTGTGCGATATCTTGATTGCGGACGTGTTATCCACAAAGATAGGAGTTGGTTCGTTTTGCGCAAATCCCAACTCAGCCAGTAATGCTCGTAAGTAGACTGCTTCTTTGCAAGCCTCCGATAACGCGACAATCTCTGCCTCAGTAGAAGATTGCGCTACGCAATGTTGCTTTTTACTCTTCCAAACAAACGGTGTTTCACCCAAGGTGAACACGTAACCAGACACAGATTTTCTGGTATTTTTGTCTGCTCCGTGATCCGAGTCCGAGTATCCTTTTAACTGCATGGATGTATCTTCAGCATCAATGAGTAATCCAAATCCCTTTGTACGCTGCATGTATCGCAATAATGACTTTACTATCGCCCAATGACGGTTGTCATAAGCAAGGGAAAACTGTGCCAACTTGCAAACTGAAAATGCAATGTCAGGTCTGCACGTGCGAGCGACGTATAATAATGAACCAATTGCCTGACGATATGGAATTGAGTAGTCAGTATCATCAGCATCAATCAATGGGTAAACTGTACCAGGCTGGATTGGAATGTTGTTTGGCTTGCACTCATTCATACGGAATTCAGTCAGCAATTTTTCAATCATCTTGCTATTATGAATGATGATGCTTCCGTCCTTCAATCGCATAAGCTGCATTCCAACGAATTTCTCAAGAGTTGTCTCTTTAATCTTGAATTCTTTGCTCAATGCCATGATGACATTTTTCATCTCTGACTGGGATGTTGACACAAGGAGCAAATCGTCTACATAGCAAACTATGTATGTAGATTCTTTCGCAATCCTGATGAAAACAGAAGGGTCATGCTTGCTAGCATGAAAATTCAAGGTTAGGAGAAACTGGGTCAAGCGCTTCTCCCAACAAGCAGGTCCTTGCTTTATACCATACAGGGGTCGTTTTAAACGACAAACCATATCAGGATCCTGCGGGAGCCCTTCTGGGATTTCAATGAACAGCTCCTCCTCAAGATTTCCTTGCAGAAACGCGGTAGTAACATCAACACTCCGCACCTCCATTTTCATTTTTACAGCAATGATCAGCAAGAGCCTGATTGATTCCATTCTTGCTACATGTGAAAATGTTTCATTGAAGTCCAGACCTGGAATTTGTTTAAAACCCTTTGCCACCAGGCGGGACTTGAATCTTGGCATGGATGAAGGCGGCATGTCCTTTAGACAGAAGATCCACCTCGTGTCTAGTGTACGACATCTTTCTGGTCGGGGAACAATTTCCCAAGTTCCATTTTCCTCGTGGCTTAACAGCTCTTCTTGTATAGATTCCAGCCAGTACTACTTGTCTGGTCCATTTGTTGCTTCCCAAAAGTTGCGTGGTACAACAATTGTGTGCATAGAAAAGAGGGAGAAATGGACTTTCTTCTTGAGTTCATGTTCAGGTCTCAATCCACTCTTTCTTGCTTGCCGACCTTGTCGAGAAGGAATTTCAACGGCTACATCTTGTCCAGCGGGCACGTCAACTTGATAAGTCCCAGCTGGACTACTGACTTCTAGAGTCGTCATATGACGCGGAGGAGTAACGACAATCGTAGTATCCTCACCAGTTTCAGAATCAGCAAAAACATCATTGTCATCTCCGTCAGTGTCTGCACCAGAATGATTACTTGCTGCATCATCATCACTATCGCTCTTTGGAGACCATGGATCTTTCTTGGTTTGCATTTCAGGCACGGACTGGGTACCATCATATTCAGGTTCAGCGGGTTCGGTATGAGCAACGGGCACATATGTGATAAAATTCTCATTAAATGTCACATCATGTGCTGAAATGATTTTTCTGTTTTCGGGGCAATAGATTTTGTAATTATTTCCAGGAGCAAATCCCACTAAAACTCCTTTCTTCGCATGGGGCTCCCACGCTTGGCGGTGCATCTTTGGAATATGGTAAAACGCCACACTTCCAAACATTCGGACATGCTTAAGGCTTGGCTTCTGCTTAAAGATGACTTCAAATGGCGTCACGGTAGGATTGGCTCTGTTCTCCGTACGGTTGAGAATGTAGACCACGAAAGAGCACGCTTCGCCCCATAATGATTTCGGCAAGCCACTTTGTAACAAAATCGTGTTTGCCAGCTCCTTAATGCGACGGTTCTGGCGTTCGACTTTGCCGTTCTGTTCTGGACAATAGGGCACACTTAAGCCATGAAGGATGCCTTTTCCCTTCAGATATTCATTTACGTCCTTGGACGTTAGCTCCAGTGCATTATCCGTCTTTATGTGCTTAACTCGATTTCCAGTTTGTGTTTCCAGAAATTCAGTATTGGCCATAATGCACTTTGGGGCGGAGGACTTATTCTTCATAAAATCCAAGAGCACAAAATTAGATGCAGAGTCCACAGTCACCATCATGTATTCATAACCGTCAATAGTAGATTTCATCTTTCCCGTCAGGTCAACATGAAGATATTCACCAGGCTCATAATTAGCAGCGTCCTGCTGGCGGATGAACGGGCGTCGAGTTGCTTTGGCCTCACGACAGTAGTCGCAGATAAAATTTGTTTTCAAATCAGCCAGGTCAATCCCAATAGCAGCTCCATTTTTAGCAGTAAGGCGCAGGTAGTCCATATTGATATGGGCAAACCTATTATGAAGGAGTCTGCTTCTATCACTTTTAGCCATCATTGCAAACGCTTGTTTCCTCCGAAATCTCAAAGCATAGAGTTGCTGGTGTTTATCAGCGTACGGGCCGTATTCGTCTCCTTTGTGGAAATATGCATGCTGATTGTTCATTACTAGTTCATGGCCTTTTTCAATTAAAGTTGCGACTGCAAACAAGTTGACGGAGCCCGGGATGTAGAGCACGTTCGAAATAGTACATGTATGCCAAATTCCATCAATTAATTCCTCAAGTTCCATTGTCCCTCGCTGTAGTCCAACAATGTCCCAAATCTTCTCGCTGTAGTGCTGAGTAACGGCACGATATCGGAAACGTTGTATCGAAAATTATTTCCCTTGTCCAGAATGGAAACATATGGGTTGAATACCACAATTGTGTTTTCGAAGTTAACCTGGGAGATTATGACAACGGGTCAGGTTTGATTAAATTGAGTATTTATTTATTGAGAATACTACCAATGATGAATTTCACGCTTACCTCTCCAAACGGTCCATCAATTCCATCCATAAATGTGATGTCCCCATGCGTCAGTGTAGCACTTGTAAAACTCAAAAACAAGTAGAGAGAAATGCACAGTATTTTGGTCGTCAGAGCTGAACTCCATTCCATGTTAATAAGTTTATACATCAAGCCTAATGGAAACTATAGTTTCAACTATAAGTCACACCAATTTTAATTCACAGGAATCAATTCCTCATCAAAACATTTCAATGGCTACCAATTTAAGACCACATTTAGTTTACACGTAAAAGTAATAATCCAAAAGTCATGTTCCAAGTTGAAGCAAACTTACAAGATTAATTAGTTGTACGTGTTATCTTGATTGACTTTTCACTAATGGAGAACAGTCCATTATTCAGCAGCTCTTGTAATATATATCACAGATTGGTCCCGACAAAGATAACAAGGAAGCTGACTCACATTAGAGTTCCAATTCATGTGGTACGTTTGTTTACATACGTCAAGTTGTGTTAGGCTTGATACCAATAAATTTGTGAAAGGATACATCATTCACATTGATGGTTGGTCTGATCATAACACATCCGTGTTCACTATTATCATGTCTGCTTTCAGATTAGCTTGTTTACTCTTTTAATTCAAATAATTGTTTACATAACTTGGAATTAGGTAAGTTTGATATTGACAAACAATTTAGCCATTTAGTGCGATTTGTGATGACTGGTACAGCTCATGGACGGTACATAGTGAGTGTATGCATGGGTTTATTGAAGATACATTTTATTGATATAAAACAGCCAAGGATTAAAAGATTATACATTCAATGATAGAGTAGGGTATTTGCGTAAAAAACTATTTGATTTTATTATAAACTCGGATGCGCGTTTCCATAAAACTAATCGTTTAGCATGAAATAAAGTTTGTTTTGCATGCTTGGTGCTAAATTGGGGTGAGAATTTATGCTTGCGGTAGCCTGTGAAATAATAGTGTTGCCATTTTATAATGTGATTATCAATGTGATGATATGCAGGAAGCATAATGAATTACACGTAACGGTGAATAATTTTATCAGTCACTTGGTCGGCATCGTTAAATAAGGAAAGGTGTACAGTATGTACAGCTCATTAGTGCCATTGTTGTGGCGTAGCAAGGCTTTGGAACCGATGATCGTGGACAGATGGTGAAGATGCAGTGGATTATAAATAATATTTTATGATAGCTAGAAATATGATAATTATGTAAATTGTATTGCTAGTTAGTTGTATAAATGTAATGAAAAATGTAGAAAGTTGTAGAAATGTAGAAGAGATGCATACTTTGTATTTTGTATCATGTCATAGTGCTAAGATAGTAAAAGTTAATTAATCGTAATTATTGTAATTTTAGCAATAGCGCTTAGCAAATTTGTGAGAATATGTATTAGATATAAGCGAATAATTGTGCAAAAAATCAGAGTTGTCATCTATCTCGCTGATAGTTAAAATTAGCATCAAAGTTGAAATGTACGTAGTGAAGCCTAGTAACTTGTAGGATAAGTCAACGGGGTAATGTGAGATAGTCGTTAAGGAAATGGTGTTGTTATTTGTTATTGGAAAGTTACGTCGGCTGCGTGTTGGAGGAGAGGTCATTAGAGGTCAGCTGAAAAAGAGGAAAATTCGGGATATATAAGGAGCGCCGCCTGTAACATCGTGGTCCTTCTTGCTGTTAGTCTTAGGTTAGATTCTGAGCTGGAATGTTGTCCAGCCAGAAACATAGTAGTCCGAAATCCTGTGTATTTGATAGTTTGCTTGTTGTTTTTATGAATAAATACGTTTAAAATAGTATCTTGTCTGTCTCGCGTGCTTTTACTTCTCACCGCTAGTCATCATATTTCTTGTAAACTAATGTTTTAGTTAGCAGTAGTACACTAGACTGAGAGTATGCGACATCGAGTACAAAGTACTAGAAATTAAATCTCGAATGAAAAGCTGTTAGCAAACAGAGAAACAAGCTGATTATTTTCATTAAGAACGGATAAAACCGATAAAAAACCAGATACATGTACTGGTTGCGGGCATTATACCGTATCATTATCGCATTAAGTCAAGATATTACCTAAGCTATTTTATCAGGTGAACTTTATCTTTTACTCATCAGAAAACAATCCTAGTTCTAAATTATTCAAGTAACCGTTTGCTATGCTTATGGTCTCATGAGTAAGTTCTACGTGGTAGTTTAATATTTTGAAATGAAACCGATTTATTAAGATACCGAATAAATAACTAAATGATGAATTCCAAAACGTTTTATTCACTACAATGGATCACGCCCACCTAAATTGTTTCTGCACAAACAGGTACGCCTTTATACTCCACTTAACATTACTAGAATAATGTTATTAACATCAATTCTATTAAAATATATGTAGTCCACTTTTTCAAAAAGTCACTGCAAATGGTTTGACAATTTACGCATTGAAATGTACCATGTTTTGGAAGTTCATGACCTGGTAGGTTCCTTGGATGTTGGTAAATAATGACTAATAAAGGTTTACCAACTTGACCGTAGCAGAATCAACTTATTGTAGAAAATAATTTAATAAGGTAATTTAAATGCGCTTATGCCACTGATTATTAAAACTATTATATTCATAAACTATACATATTGTAGTGCAATCTATTACAAAATCAGTGACCCTCTCTTTTGCGCACTCCAAAGGTTAACAAGGCTCGCAGTAAACCCGTGGACAAGCTCCTGAAAAACTTGAGCACGGTCAATCTTCTAATCAAGTACGTTTTCCCATACGCCATGGCCAGTGGACCGCAAGACTTTCTAAACTTTTTCAGAACCCTTTTCTCAAATTTTGATAGTCCCGTCCAATTGTGATATTTCCAAGAGTCCAGAATCTTTTTGCCATACAAGTAGATGAGCCCTCCAATGAGCAGCACTGTGCCCCAAAATGCAGCGGCGCCCATTGCCCAACTCAGAAACAGCAGCTTCATCTTGCCCGTGATTTCCGAATGTCGCATAACCATGTACACCGAAATCACGATCAATTTGGAAATAAAGATTTGCGAGGGAATCAGTGCTATACCAAACAAGTTGTTAATGCTAAGCTGCAATACGTGCACCGTTCGCCAAGTATGACAAAGCAGGGGCGGTTTCCGAAGCTCCTCGATCGCAAAGTAGGAGCCACCCCGACGATCCAGTCGAAACTCGAGCAGAATGAAAGGAACGATAATAACGGCGTATACAAATACAATCACAACCCAGGCTGCAAGTGTGCCGTAGATGATTAAAAGCATGTGGAATGGGAAAGCGTAGCAAACCAAGATTCTTGGCGGAAGTGGCAACAGCTCCCCAGGGACAAGGCCACATACCGTATGCGGCATAGTGGTATTCAGGATAACATGCAAACAATTGAGTACCAAAATAAAGATAAAGAAAACCCCAACCAACGCAATGGAGACTTCCAAGAAAATGGAAAGTTTGCTTTTGTTTGGGTCGTACTTTGGCATATATTTTCCTGAAATCGCAAATATACGGCAGTAAATAATAATTATGTCTTCAAGAAATGATTCAGTCATGTTTGGTCTTACTGTTCATGCATTCGAGGTAAGATAAAAGGGCGTTGGCAGAATGCAATGCGTCATGTTCAAAAATGGTTAACAGGCCATGAGCTACCAACACAACAAGGTCGGCAAACGCAAACAAAATAACGATGCCCAAGTTTTCAGAGTCTCCCGTTAAATAAAATCGAACTGTTTGAGAGACTGGTACGGCGGTCCAAACCACCAGAAGAAATTCGGTGCGCCGAGCCACCTTCCTTCCGCGAATGGAAGGGACACAACGCCGTTGCCTTCTGCACCAATCAAAAGGAATTATGCCGACGTAGCAGGCCAAGGGGACGACAATGGCGATGGCCGCGAATAATCTATTGCTCAACATTGTATATGCTTTCTCGTATTCTGTGGAACAGTCGAAAAGCTTTGCTTATTCTCTTGAAAGCTGGATACTTTGTAAATTTCCTGGTGAGCTGGCAGCAGCGTTATATGAAATAGTTTTACAGATTTGATACAGAATGGCAAATTTGGCATTGGTTCAGTTATTCTAAAATGATTGCTTTTTACAATCTTAATGGAGAATTCTGCTGCAAATAATTGAATATTATATTAAAACCCCAAATATAATTGGAAAAGTGTGGGATGGAGAATTTTTCAATTTACGATTCCATGGTCATCAATTACACGTGTAGATTTTTTTTTGCTAAACTTGTCGCTTAAGTAAACGCTTCAATTATATTTGACTTAATGAAATCGAGAAACCGATCACCGCAGGAAGGATGAGTATCACGGTCACTTTTTAATAGTTAGTTACTACATAGAATTTGAAATTACTGGGAAGCAGATATGAAAACCTATTAACAAGCTTCGCAGATAATTGGATTATTTGATTTTATCGTCAATATAATTTCAATATTGAACATGATTTAAACTTTGAAAAAATCAATAGCCAAACTTATCAATTTCCACATTTGGAAAATGTAGTTTCAGAACATGAAATAATTACTTTAAAACTTCTAATTAGCCAGCCTCCATAGTTAGCAAATTACTTGATTTTGAATATTCAGTAGCTTTTGCTGGTGTGATTTTAAAGTGTCCGTAAATTGAAATCCGACAATTAAAGCATCTTAAGGCTTCTACATGTCGTTGCTATTGTTTTGAACCACTGCGACAATGTTTGACTAACGATTGTTTTGTTTGAAAACCATGAACACTTAAGAAGAGTCGCGCTGATACAAACGACGGTTTGACTTTTTTGAAATCTGTTTTCGGCCATCGATAGCTGGTGACCTGAGAAGGGTCCAGCGTGATTTTGAAGTACGTAGGTCAACTGTAACCGTTAGAAACCGTTACGAGGTCTAATTTCATAAATGGTAACACATGGCAAGTGACATATCAATCGACTCGTCTATGACCATAGCACATAGATATGAGGTAATTTCAGGGTTGACGGTTACTGTTTAACGGTTACAGCGATTTCAAATACTTTTAAACATTATGCTCTCATGCTTAAGTGGTTTGGAATTTTCCACTTCTGTTTTAGGCAAACGACTTCTTATCACAAGAGCTTTATGGAACAAGCTTGACCGCGATAACGACCAACGGGAACCATTTGAAACATAAGGGCAAATTTGGCATTAAGTCGTCTATTCAAAAATGATTGCTTTTTACAATCGTAATGGAAAATTCTGCTGACACGGATTGGATATTTTATCAAAACGGAAAATATAATTGGAAAGGGGCAGGACGATGAATTTTTCAATTTATGAACTCATGGTAATGACCGCAGTACACGCGCAGATTAAGTGCCTAAGTGTATCGCTCAACTAAGACTGCTCGTTTCTGCTGGTTAGTACATTTAACATAACAAAATCGAGGAGCAAAGCACCACATGAAGGAGGAGTACAACAATGACTCGGCTCGTCTCTTGGTAAATGGTAGTATATCGAAATTGAAATAACTGTGGAAGCAGATATTAAATCTTATTACGAAGCTCCGCAAATAATTGGATCATTTGATTTTATCGTCAATATAATTTTGAGCACGATTCAAACTTTGAACATGCAATTTATAAACTAAACAATTTCTACATTTGCAAAATGTAGTTTCAGAACATTAAATGATTACATTAAAATATTTAATTAACCGGAACCCATTGATAGCAAGTTAGTTAATTTTGTATATTCAGTAGCTTGTGCAGATGTGATTTTAAACTGTCCGTTAACATGATATTGTTTTGAACCACATGCTTATTGTTCGCACTAGTTTTTTGTTTGGTAGTTTGATCCTGTTTCGTGCGGTTAACGCTTTAAATATATTCATTGCAGACAAAATCAAAGTTTGTTTATTAAGGAATGCAGAAGGCAATAAGCATTTACTTGTCACTCTGGCAGGTAGAAATATATTCATGGATATAAACCGTAACTTTGCAACGCGTACGTGCAAGACTTCATGTATGCCTTGGCATACCAGGTTCTAAGCTTAAGTGTTCTATCCACAGCACAGAAAGCAATAGGTGACAACTAGGAAAGGAGTTTAAACATTGTCAAAGTGAATACAAACATTTCTCAAATTTGACGGTTCAGTCCACATATTCAACAGTATGTTTTGTTTCTTATATACAATGTCCCTAAATATAAAACGAAAAATCCATAAAAGAAACACGCTACACCTTTCAGAATATGTACTTTTGCTTCTGCTTTGGGTCCTTCGCCAGTAAATACCACTGCATCGCATGAAATTTCTATTTAAGGGCATTTTAAAACAAACCTTGCCCGCAGTTGCAGTTGGTGAGTCGACCATTCAGCTTCAAGTATGCAAAGCTTTGCATTTCCTCTTACAAGCTCTCTCCTGTAACGTAAAACCGGAATAGTTCTTCCATCCATAGTAGCAAGTCTGTTCAAGAAAGTACAGGAATTTCATTCAACATTCCGCTCCTGAGCTGATAGCTTTCTGATTTCAAAATGACCTTCCGGCGGACGGGAAGTTGTGCCCTCGTCACTGTATTCGTCATCGCAACACTTTCGACTCCAGAAATTTTGGCTTCAACGGTACGGTTTTCGCAGATCAGTAGAATTTGCTTGAAAAATGAATCCTGGCTACAATTAATAAATCGTGTACGTTTGTACATAAATTGCTAATAACAAAGATCCGAATATTTTATTTTTTAGACTGAACGGATGAAACGCTCATGTGACAGCATGGATTTCTACTGTTGCGCAGCGTCTCCCAGCACAACATATCGCAATTGGAAAGCCACTTTGCAGAATGGTGGGGTTCCAGATGAGTACATTAATGACGAAATCATGTTTGGATACAAGTGCACCAAGTCGACGCCTGAAGGAGGCTGCCGGAAGATTAGACACAAGTACTCTTGCTGCGGCCCAAGATATGGTGAGGTGGTCTTGCATTGTGAACCCGTTCCCACTGACGCGACCAACTTCCGTCATCGCTACAGCGCTGCGTATTAACGGAATCGTATCAATAATTTCTACATGTGAAATAGTACTTAATTGTAAAGATATGTGCTACGAACAAATTGTAATAAACATATGTCTACGTTTCATGACATGCAACAAACAATCAACATATTACTCATAGCGTAATAGTAAGAATTAATCCAAAGGCAGACAATTTCATAGTATGGTAAGCACCGGTAAGGCATTAATAAAGGGAAATGACTCATCGGATCACAAACGCCACTTTAGTCGTGTCGTACTTGACAACAGTTCATTCAAGTGGGCTAGAGTTAATGTGTTTATCTACTTAACTGAAGTATCTACGTTGTAAAGAATGCAACAAAATGAGCAGTGATAGTGGGACTTAGTAAACTTTGTGATTTGGAAATTGTTTTAAGTTCGTCATAGGTAGGCAATTGGATGTAAAGTTTGACAATGACGATCATTACCGAATGACGGTGCAATTAATGATTGAAATTAGAGAAAAGAAAAACCGCGCAGGTGATTGCAGGTTACATGGTAAAGAGTTGTTGACAATGCCTTGTATTTATTTTTGGAACATGGCACATTTTATGAATAAGTAGGGGCTTTTGTGTCTGAGTATTTACCTGATGGAGTTGCGATGATGATTCATCATCACTTTGCGTGGAAACAAATTCAAGTGATATAATCGGTTTATGAAGGCAATGTGTCCGTGCGACTTAAATATAGCTTTGTATATAAACCGGTGGGAAAATTTACAATCATGTCAGTATTCCGATATTTTACTGGAGCTGTGAGAACTAAAGCCGCGACGGGATTTCATTTAATATGTAAATTTTGTCAATCTGAAGAAACAGGAGGAAAATAGTTACAATGGATAACTCATTGTGTCTACTTATTGTTCTCGCAGCCGCATTTCAACTTGTAAGGTACGGTAAATTAACACTTTACACAAGCTATTATACTCTACATGGATTCAAAATATCACCAATAATATTACTTGAATTAAATTTTCGTAGTTCCAACTGGACGCAGATGCAGGCACAGTTTGTACTTGAAGACGCCGGTAATATCATCGAGACCATTTTAACATTTTTGTTAAAAATAAATGAGTATCAATCAATAAACCGTATTCGTTTAAAACGTTGACAGATATTACCGTCGTCAATT
Organism: Sinella curviseta; assembly: GCA_004115045.4. Lineage (NCBI taxonomy): Eukaryota > Metazoa > Arthropoda > Collembola > Entomobryomorpha > Entomobryidae > Sinella > Sinella curviseta. Next base: position 7,190,369 of record CM023200.3, on the reverse strand, counting down.
TATGCGGTCCAGAAGAAGCCAACTGCGTCAGCCTGGACGGAATTCGCGAGAATACCATTAGCAGTCTTATGGATCTCCGGGAAGTCTCTGGATGCCCCGTGGAGATAACTGCTGGCACAGAAGTACAGGTTCCAAAACAAACACTCCCTATACTTCAAAATAAGTTTATCTGATTAATATACAACCATCATATTTTAAGCCTGATGAGTATTCTACCAATGGAACGTACACCAGGAGAAATGGATACGGTGTCCGTGTCTCCGATAACAAGTGCCTTTACAAGCACATCACAACTCACTCAAACTGCAAGCGGTACAGCAGGAAAGGCGTTCAATTTGTGGCTTGTGAGGTATACAGCTCCTTTACTGTCACTACAATCAGAAGTGATATTTATTCTTGTAATTTCATTTTTCTGTGCTAGATAATTCGATAATTTGTAATGTCTAAATTTACACACATTTTTTTCCAGGATGAAAAACATACCCATTACGGCTTGGTTGCTGGAGAATGGGATGTAATATTTTTTCCACAGGAAATGACATTTTTCGGAAGGCTTGCACTGGTGATGAGAGGCTGGAAGATTTCCAAAGCGAAGAAATAATGTCATGTCGAAATTGTATTTAATGACGTCACTCTTCACGTGTGTGTCACTGATGACAACTGAACATTTTCAATTTCATCTTACAAACATTTTGGAACAAAGAAATAAAAACAATATCTGACTATGCAAATTGATATGAGTTCTCTTTCATGACAAATACTGGTCGCGTATTGCCCATTACTCGATTTGGTCTATCTCAGAATTTATTACGCAGTCTGCTTCACCCTGTCATTGATCCATGAGAACTTTTACTATTACGTGGTAAAGGTATTTTATTTGTCTTCATTTCATTAGCGCCCAATTACCTGAATACGTAAGAGTTTTACGTCACCAGCAGAATGATAATCATATGATACAATGAAGGACATAGTTAGTTACATATTGAAATGCGTTACGTAATTGATTTGATGAGTCAAACTTCATCAGATTCCATTTGAAATGGGTAGTGAATGTATTGTTCCTATTTTTCGGAAATAAGTGGTACGGGCTATTTAAGTTACAAACAAGAATTAATGACTTAAAAAATGCATACTGGGAAATTTAATTTTTAACAATCTAAAATTGACAGTTGTTTAGACAAATTCTGATAACTGTTTACGTACTCTCATTGACGTCTTACCCCGTAATGCTTTATCTTGACATTGAAATGTGTAAAGATTTGTCATCACAAATATTTGCATCCAACTTTGTTTGTGCCACATCAGTTGAATATGCAATTTCACGAATACAATTAGAAGCGGCGTTGAAGTTTGCAATGCGAAGCACAATGACAATGCAATTCATTAATCGTAAGTTGTTTGCATTGCCAATATGTTAAAGCATGTCATTACGCATATAGTAGGATATTAGCATTGCATTTCAATTTGAGCTCTGTTGCACCTAATTACATGGGGGCACTTTGGCCAGTTTCAGCTTTGTTTAACCGAACCCTTGAAAATGGATCAAATCATTTTGAAACGTTAAAGAAAATGAATGTAACATTCCTAGGTTGTGTGTCGAAAAAAATGATGTAAGTGGATGATAAGTAACGTTCAGGAATTTAACTTGATGGTGAGCACAGAATGACTGGATTATTTTTAGGTTGCAAATTGGCAAGATTGTGAAACAGGTGTCCACTTACCTTGGCATTTACCCAGTCAAAATTTGATTATTACTCGGTAAGGATTTTTAATACGTATACATTTAATTAGCACCCAGCTACGTTCAAACGATAATGTTTTGGATTATCTGCCTAATGATCATCGGCGCGTGATGGCCCAGCGGAGAAACGTAATGGGCCATGCCAGTGAACCAAATGACTTTGACTAAAGTCAACGAAAATGTTACATGTTTGAGTTTAAATTATTACAAGAGTTTACATTGATGAACGTAGCTTGTTTTTCTGGAACAGAGGTGACTTCAGATTGCTAATTTACTACCCGCTTACGTGGTGCAGCATGCGAATAGTAATTATGCGATAATTTTGCCCGTAAAATTGTTAATTTTAAAGTCAACAACTGAACCAAATAAAATATCATTTGGACATGTTTTCTCTTAACAAGAAGAACAAAACCTACTGGAATACCAAGTAAATATTTTAGAATTGTGTTAATGTAAAGTGTAAACAGATCAAGGCAGCATGGTCATATATAAATAGCCAAACTTTGCACATTTTGAATATTGCAGTTTTTCTATACGAACAAGAAGCACATTTTCATTATTCGTATTGATCCTCTACAATTTCCAAAATAATTTCCGCCATGGAGAAATCATCCGTCATACTACTTGTACTGGCTGCCATCATCCAATTGGCATGGTAATATAAACTGCTTTTAATTCCAATTATTATTGTAATAATTTGTATTTTTAACCTTATTCGTTGACTTGAAAGCGGATAAAAAATCAAATTTGTTAAACAGCTCCATGACGCAGGACCGGGCACAGCGACAACTTGAAGCTGCAGGTAATGGGAACTGTAGATAATTTTCAAAACGTTGTTGGCATGCATCGTGAACTGTGCTTGAGAATTGCGTTCATTTAACACAATCATTTCTAAATCGAACTAGGAATCATGATTGCCTCGATCTGTGAAAGTGGTGTTAGCTCTGATTGCACTAGCCTTGAAGGAATGCGCAAGCCTGCTGTTGACGGACTGATTGAACTGAAAGAGAAATCAGGATGCGATGTTACGGTGACTGGGGGAACCGAGGTAAAACTTTCAATATATACTTGAACTAAAAATTCTGGCAAATATAGAAGGAAACAATATAATTTTCGCAGCCACGGCCTTACACCAAAGGAGATAGTTCATCTGAAATCGGATACAAAGTGACGATTGTGAATGACACGTGCATTTACGAGTACATCAAAACTCACACAGAATGCAAGCGGTTCAGCAAGGATGGTTTTGAACAGGTTGCCTGTCAGGTAGTCAAAATAAGTTATTAACATACGACACGTTGTATCAAATATGATGATTGTTTATGAAAATATTTTACGCATTTGGTTTCTGCATTCATTTTACAGGATTCACGCTCAAATCAATATTCTACATTCGACGATGAATGGAACATTTTCTTTTTCCCAAAGAAGTTGACGTTTCTTGGAAGACTTGCCAACAATTTGCCAGACTTTACGGTTACAGACGCGAAAAAGTAATTCTTATGTAAAACGACTAAGCAAGCTGAACATAAATGTACACTAGAATGAAATTTTGATTCATTTAAATTGTAAGCATTTCTTCTTGGAGCAATAAAAAATGTGTCGCAGTAACGATATCTACCAAGTTATCATCTGTGTACCAGTCAGAATCGCGTAGATGCATAAGTTGGATTACAAACAGTGTAGTCGCAATAATTAAGCATTTCAGTTTGAATCAATTATTATGTTTCACCTCCTTATGACGTTATCAATAGGATGATACGCATGTACATTTATCAGGTTGAACAAGCATTATATTTCAGGTGAATCATCTCGCTCAAGGATGCATTTATATTGACCACATATAGAAAACGGCAACTTAACGAGACTTGTTTTGCACCCACTGGAACGAGATGCAATTTTTAAGTGTGAGGAAGCAATTAGTAACTTTTTTGTTCATGGCATGCTAATGAACCACTAATCAGTTCATCACTAGCGAAAACGACAAATTTATGTTGCCGAGCATGCTGCATCATGATGATAATCTTGTTTACTGATGACGCATCACGCCACACACGGTCCATGGCAACGAATATCGCCACTCTGTAGAACAAACTGGAATATGAAACTCGGAGAGGCTCCGATGGATTCCAAGAAAAAAACACTTAAACATTCAGTGCCGACAACTTCCAGTTTTTCAGTTCCAAGTTCAAGATTATATTGAGGTAACATAATGCATTATCAGTTTTTTTGTGTTTGCCTTTCCAATTTAATAAACGTCAGATGCTTAGTCACCGTAGTCATGATGCAGTTTGACAGAATATTTCATAACATTTCAGACATCGCATGCTGTTGCGTGAGACATAGTTGCGATTACTGCGGAATCACCAGTTTAGTTGGATCTTGGTTATGTTCCAGCTTCACAGTATCATCACTGATCATTCAGTTATTTTGACATCCCCACACGCACCTTAGTGGAATCAAGAAACATGAAGGTCGGTATCTTTGGAGGCACCTTGATTGCTCTTGCTGTGGTTACCCAAGTCGTAAGGTAATACAAACATTACATGCACTAAACTTTGATTTTTCACGGCATTCATTCTGCATGCAACGGTGCAATATTTTTATTTTCCCATACTTAACAAGCTTAAACCTTACGCAGATGGAAGCCACAAAGAGATTAAAAGGAGCAGGTAGTGTCTATTCAAACTGATATTCGTACCACTAACCTAACTACGTGTAGGCCGTTAAGCCCGAAATTTTTTCCGGTTCAAAGATATATCATTATCGTAATAATTTGAATTTTCTTCGAAGGCAGACCGTTACGGTACAGGAGCGTACGCCAATGACGATGGTCGCGACGTTACCATACGAAATTACACGTGTATTTACAACTACATCACATCCCATGCTCAATGCAAGCGCTTTGTTAGTAGTAACGGGGATGTGTTGGAGGCGTGTGAGGTAACAAATCGTTTTCAACTGCGGTTATCACAAATAACAACAAGAATTAACATAAATAATTTTTTCACCGTTTTCAGGACGACAGCAATAGCTTATATGCTTTAAGAGATGAATGGGTAATCGCGTTCTCTGATAAACAAAATAGCTATCTTGAATTACTTACTCGAAATCTGGTTGGATTTAACAGCACATACATTAATTAAAATGCGTATTGCTGTTATATGTCAGTGTGTTTGGTGCGCAAAAGTTACCTATCCATTTATTTGTAAAATCAAAATAAAACTTTCGAACTTACAGAAGTACAGAATAAACTGTTCATATACATTTCATAATGGTGTAAGGCATTTTTATATTTATTTCCGGCGTGTCTGCAAATCACATCGCAAGTGGAAAGTAATAGCATGCTAAATGGTTCTGTCAACAACTGGGTACAAACTTTGACCATGTATCAAATACCAGTTCAGCATCATGTATTTTTGTCTCACAGTAGACACGTACATTTTTGTACAGACCAAGTATCACTTACTGCAAGCATTGGTCACTGAGGCTATAAATATCTCTTTATCTCGATCACTCTCCTAACGCGTAACATTATTGTCTATGTCCATTTTTGAATTTCATATTGGTACTGATTTGCGGAGTCATGAGCTGTCCGCAATTAATGGCTAGCCTTAGTTGAACTTGAGTACTACAAACGAGTATAATATCGTCTTACTTATGCATAGAAACTTCATTAAGTTAGCCCATCATTTGTTTTTAAAGAATGACGCATCCATAAAGGAAATTGTGCTAGCTGTACCGTTTACAACTTTCATTTCGTCCTCTCGTCTCACCAATTACGCATTTGTGTGAATTTATTATGTTGACGAGGTCGCAATTGGTGTGGTTTGTTGATATTGTTCTTTGACAAGGATATTGGTTCATTCACCCATTGACTGGAATGTGTTTGCTTAAATATTTCACGTAATTTTTGATTGTCTGTACCCACTCAATGTACATCTTGTATATGCCAGTAAATACCTGTGAAAAATAGGGACACATTTTGCCTTATTTCCATCGCATGAACATGGAATATGAATGGCTAAAAATAATAATTCAATTTTATATTTCCCTGACCTACGACGATAATTTTAGGAGCGTCAATGGTTGGTGTACACTGTGGCGCGCCAATGGCGCCTTCAATGAAACGAAAGTGCAGCATCGTGAAGCTAAAATGATGTTGGTTTTACTTTGAGAGATATAAAATTTAATATGCACATGAGCGGATTCATGTTAGCAAAATAAAATATCTAGGTATAATATTCAGCCAATTAAGTTGATTGTGTTTTCCTGGAAGCATTAATTACTAAGTTTCTGCAATGCTGCATCACCAGCGCATACTGATGACTCGAGATTTTCTATACAGCTCGGGACAACTTCCGCAACGCCAAACTCTATGCATCGCAACAACTTATAATTTTCCTTATTGGTAAGATGTCGTAAAATTGGGACGAAAATTTGTTGCTAGTGTAACAATTGCGTTCAACAGCATAAAATGGTTGGCAATTAAATTTTTAAATGGAACAATAGATGCTTAAAGCGTGTCTAACATGTCTTGAAAACAGTATAGTTACCATAATGTAATGAATCAAAAGGCCAATTATACTATATCTATTGAGTTCGCCAGACAAGGAAAAACTAAATGCAAAACATTGGTTCACAGTTCATTTTATCCGTAATTTTAAAATGCGCTCAACAAGACGACGTGTGCGCAAGTTCCATGGCTTGCACGTTTCAAGGAGCAGTGTACATCCTCAACTATCAATTAGCAAACTTCTTTAAAGGCGCCAGAAAGTTATTCATTATTTTTCTGACAACATGAAAATCGCCCTGATTTTGTTCGGCGTCGCATGTAGTCCCCTTGACACCAGCAACGATGTGAAGATATGGGTTGTACAGAGTGGTGAGGAACCCAATCCGGATACACAAAACAGAAGGAATTTTGTTAAAATGGTGAGATTAACGTTTCATATTAATGAAATTCGAAACCGTGCACCTGAGAATATTTTGGATAAACTAAAGCTAGACTGCGTGCACAGGGCAGAGGGATGCAACATCAGGTTACGGAAGGAAATTGCAAGCCATGTTGCAGAGTGTTCATTTGGGAAATTAAATAACTATAATATAAATATGGGACAAGATATAGCTACGTGCGTCTCGTGAAACTATTCCTAAACATTATTTCTAAAGACAATTTAAATTGCAGGGGAAACACGATAAAATTATGTGAGCAGTTGGGGTATAGATGTGGATGCGTCACCAAGCTCAGCAAAATACAAGATTTGGTGGCTCATTTCAAAGAGGAACACAGTGGAACCATCAAGACAGAAATAACTTTCAAGAAGGTATTGAGTGCCCCAAAAAATAAGCTACGTGTTGTGACTTACACGTCGGCAGTAGTTATTGCGGAAGTTCATGGACATACATTTTTGGTAATTTATATGGCCAACAAAGGAACTCGGTGCGGATCCATCCAATGCGTTAGATTGAGCGGAGGCATGGATACTTCACCCATTGAATTCCGCACAGAATTTGTGATCGAATCTGTAAGACCCAACGCGGCATATTTATTTAAAGCTTTCAAAATTAAGGCACTTTACCCTCTCAAGTTTTAACAAGTAAAATTGTATTCCAATTTTCCGTGATTGAGTCTCAAGATCTAGTCTGGAATGCACCACCGACATACATCATGCAGTCGTCACTCACATTACAGCATACAATCTTTCGGATCCCGGAAGAAATTTCCCAAAACTATGCCGTGGAGAATTGTATCATTATTTGGGTTACTATTACCAAGAATGATGTAAGCGCCCCTTGACATGTCAATTTGGCGTAATTAGAGTTAGTAGCTCTCCAAAAACGCAAATTTGTTAAGTCCGGTGTATATATTGTAATATGTTGGCATAAAATCGTCGTATTTACTTTAAAATGTTCTTTAAAATTCAGTCCAACAATATACTAATTTTGAGCTAAATAATTGAAAGCGGGACATCTGCAAAATGGCCAAATATTATGGTGAATCAAAACTTCATACGTTTTCCTGTCGTTTTGACGAGTTTTATTATACGTGCGTGATATGTTATAATTGTATGTACATTGTTTAGAAAAAGAGCTATAATAAATAATATGTGAGCCGTCACAAATTTAAACACTGAAATATGAAAAACCACTAAAGCGTTTCGTACCCCAAAATACATTTGAAATGGATAAAGGCGAATATATTTGTGCACACACATGATGTACCATCTTTTGAACGTGTAATATTTACCATTTCAAATTTATCATTTTTGTGTTACATTCAGCGATAGTCAGTAGATGTTGACTCTTTTGCCTGGATCATTGATGTAAGAACAACAATGATTAAAACTAACAGCACGATCACAGTCCATTTGACAAGATTCAATGTTTTATCCGACATGAATCTAAAACAATCCAATTTCAGTTATCAGCCTTTCAGATTCAATGTGCCTCACAATTATTGAAAAAAACTAAATGGCATGTAATTAAAAAAAGTTACCTTCTCTTCCCTTCAATTTGATCTCTTTCATTTGGGTAATAAATAAGGACATCATTCCGGTTCCCATCAGGAGTCCTGAAACCTTGCTCATTTCGACTACTTCCACTTTCCTTCGCTTCAACGTTCCAATCGTTAAATAGTAAAGACTCGGTTTCTGTCAAGTCAGCTCTCCTAAAACTGTCTCTGTAAATAGTACGTGATTTTCCCATTGCGCCTGTCTTATAGGTGGTGGCTGTCACGCAATATTACATATATTCAAACTTTATGTTGCCAAAAATATTTAAAACAGTATGACATGATCTTTAATTTATTAAATTGTCCGTTCCTTATCTCAGGATTTAATTTACGTTATTCTTATCAATGATAAATTCCCACGTAAGAAACAAGTGTTCCAGTTTTAATGATGCAATGCATATTGGCCACCGAAGCAACATGTGTCAATTATAGAACAAAATACAATTATAAGCCTATCCTTCAAATACGTTTAACCACTACACATTTGCAGATGATATCAAAAACTGAATTTCAAGTTTCAGCAAGCTGATATCATTAAACGATGAAGCTCAACTCTGCCATTAAGTTTTCGTGGACTGTGATACAAAATTGTTTTATGACCATAAGCATTCCCAACAAGGTCAGGTTATCAATTTTATCGTGCTGATAATGAGACAGTCGTTCCAGATCCCGAGGATGCATTGGATCAGAAACACTTGTTAGTGATATAATTTTGAGTTTAGTAAATGAGCCGAGGTGGATGGCAAAACAAGGTCGATTTTTTTCTGTACTCTCATCCTGAATCCTAATTTATTGGTTTGTATATATATCGCACGAAATCATACAAGCGATCAACTAGAATCGGCTACAACTTTCGCAATGGAACGCGAGAGTGGCGTCCTGGCGGCATGTGAGTCTCACTTACTAGCCCCATTAAATACGAGAGAAAACATTTCCCAAAATGGGCCCGAAATCCAATCAACGGAAGCCAAAGGACCCACGATATGGACGGGTTCAAACGTTTGCCATTGTAAGGGGAAAAGGTATTTATTAACAGAGGAATAACATTTGTTTTAAAAATCTTAGTACAATAAACACTAACCATATTATTGCATCTTAATTCATCAAATCCACATTGATTTTGTTGGCAGGTCATTCTACCATTTCGCAATTTGTATTGTGATTGGTATTATCCTACTATGTGGTATAATTGTTACTATAGTTGGACGGACGGACACAGTGACTCCTTCAAATGGCTCCCAAGCAGAGAAGCAAACTTGTTGGATGTCAGGTATGCGATATGCAGTAGCACACATAATCATCTGCATGTGATCTATGGTGACTTAAGTAATTCGGTTTACTTTTCGAATCCATTCAAAAATCAGCACGTCGTGACATGCTTAGCTGGATGAATACATCTGTTGATCCATGTGACAATTTTAACAAGTTTGCTACCGAAGGGTGGGATACAGGAAGTGATCCCCCTTCATACAGGCGGTCTAACCCCTATGGATATTTTCCGGATTTCGTTCAAGGTAATTGTTGAAATAAGATAACATATCAAAATGTGCTTGATTAAGTAAATAACTGGGCTCAAGTTTTAGTTCGCACAATCCATCGTGTTATTCATTTGCTTGAAGAAATTTTGGAAGAAGAAGTTCCGTATTTTACGACGATACGAAACCATTGCGACTCGCCAAGATGTTTTACAAGCGATGTATTGACAACAACATATCTGAGCAAGAAAAGAGAGAAGAGCTAAATGTAATGTTACGTACATTGGAAACTTATGGCGGATGGCCAATGCTGTACGCCCCCGGCACCTGGAACGACTCTGCCTTTGACTGGATTATGTACATTGCGGCACTAACGCGACCGTTTCGTCACCCTACAATTTACGCCGCTTCTCCATATTTGATGGCGGGCCAGAGTAAAGCGTTTACCCAAAACGATTATTTTGAGGTATATCCGGCTGTCTATGGTGGTTTATATGGTATATCGGGGGAAAATAATGGTCAGCATGAAGTAGAAATCATTATAGCAACCGCAAAAGAATTACTACTGGCAAAAGGTGAAATGGTTGTTAACGAAACTTATCTGATGACATCGGCGATAGACATTTTAAATTTTGATAAGGGTCTAATGAATTCCGCATTGACGGATTTCATTAGACATGTGTCTTCCCGAAGAGTTCACGTATGCAAACTGACAAAAAAGTATACCATATTTTAATAAAAATTGCCTAACCGTTCTTATGATTTGTGCTAAAACCTCTTTGAACTTCCAGGTTGACTTCAACAAGCTGGTGAATGGCATATACGGCCACTCTCGAAGAAACATTTCCAAACTCAAAATAAGTATCTACGGCAATTCCACCATGGAACAAATGGAGACCTATTTATATGGGGTTACGCCGGAGACTTTGGCAAAGTTTCTACATTTCCGTATGGCATATGAAATGAGACGCGTGGCATATGGATATAGAAATTCTAAAGTTCTAAATGGACGGATCACATCTGGATCTTTGGGGCATGTGAATATAACAATTGAAAATTTTTGTACTCAAAAAATCTTTGATAAGTTTGATACCTTCTTGAAACATGAACTTGTGAAACGGATGTATCCAACTGGATCCATTTTTGACATTTTTGTTTCGGAGGTAGTGACCAACCAAAATTCAATACAATATTTTTTATAAACACTTTTTTTATTATTTGAAGCCAACGCTGTATCCTTTAAGGTCCGCAAGATGTTTCAAAATGTGAAACAGTCTTTTTCGGAACTGATGTCTTCATCCAAGAGTGCAAATCCAAAGAATATCGGCTTACTGGAGAAGAAAGCGGATATTGGAATTTGTATTGCATTCCCCGAGTTTCTTCTCGACAACTCCAGATTTTATAAAGGACACAAACTAGTATGATTACTTTTATTATCCTCAATCAATTCATATCTTAAATGCTAATTAGTTTGTTGGAATATATATTCATGTTGACATGCTTAGTTTAACATTTACAACTTTATGCAGTTTGGGTCGGAACTGAAGTCATTGCTGGAGCAGGCAATGCTCAACGATGAATGGCTAGTGGCATTGGAACTGGAAAGGCAAACTCCACATACCATTTGGTAAGATTCTGAAAGTGCTAAACATGGGCTAACTTTGAAGTATATATAGTAAAACAGAGGAAAAACCCAGAAAACTAACAGAGAATTAATCACATTATTTTATTTGCCTATCATTTAGTTTCAACGATTCCAGCACATCCGAAATGGAGAGTACTCTTCAAAGAACTTGTTCTGTGAGTTGTCATGAAAAACGTATTTCAAAAATATTACACAGCTTTTCAAACTGGTTAATCTATTTTCCGTTTGAGTACTATATTTACACAGACCGCCTAGAAGAAATTATGGCATTATCAAATTTCAATGAAAACTGTTCCAGGTGACACATAATTTTGCTAAAGCAATTAGTTTATTCATCATAGAATGTCCAGTGATCATTGATAACTCTGTTTTTTTTGAATCCGGTATTGTGGAACAGCGCCGAAAATTATGGCCGACTAGGATTCGAATTAGTGAAATCATTGGTAAAAAAGATCGGTCAACGAGGTAACTATTCCTCATCATCATATCCATTATTGGTGTGACATTTGTTCACGTAAATGCTGAGGTGACAAAATGGACATTTATTACCTAGGTACATATTTAATCATAGAATTTGCACGTAACGGAGAATGTTTTGAGAAGCTGTACAACAGGAGTGTAGCGGATGAGTTTGAAATGACCAAAACTAGAAAGCCACGTTGGGGAATGTATCCGGTGAAGAAATATGTCACTGACTGGATTGGTCTCCTTGTTGCGCATCGGGCGTACAAAATGTCGCAAACACAAACGTCTGAAGGACTGGGAAATTACACCGATTCACAGTTATTTTTTCTTGCGTTTACACAGGTATATTCCATTAAGATGAATACAAATTTCCATATGATATAATTGTCGCTAACTCTCAAGATATGATGTGAATCAACATTTCTCGAAATCCTAGACCACGTGCTCCTGTCCAATTTCCCATGTTAGAGGGAATTTACGGAAAGCCTATGAAAGTTCATCATTTCGCATTTTGAACTTGCTGAGAAACTCGGACGAGTTTGCTGAAGCATGGAATTGTCCGGTTGGATCGGGAATGAATCCAACCCCGGAGGACTTTGAAAGGTGCTTCTTGTTCTGATTTATAAAGCGTTTGTGGAATGCCGTGCCTCTTTATTGTAATATGCAGGGATACAATTAGTTACTTTCCCGTAAAATGTAGCATGTACAGCATGCCATTTATAGTATACATATTCATATGAGTCACTAATTGTGACATCATGACAATTATAATTATAATATTTTCAATAAAATGTAGCCTATGTAACCGAATCAATATATATCCTCCTTCATTACGTCGATATATCAACTAATGCGGTGGGCAGTCATATGCAATACGAAGTATATTCATTTAAAATGTATGCCGTAAAGAATTATTAACATGTTAAATTGAATTAATGCCTAACACTTTGTCATAATCTTACTGTAGGCAATGCAACACGCAATTCAATATCGTTTAGTCGGGAAGCCATGCCTCTGCCTCAGAGTCGAAATCAGCCAACACATTCATTCATTCAGGAATTCATCGACGCAAACGTCTTACTACGAAATTAAAATTTGTTTGCAAAGCGGCAGCAAAGACACGTAGATTAAATAGAATACTGTCCATGAAGAGTACTGCTATTATTGGAAATTTAATCAAGCATATATCAGTTGCGAATAATATCATGGCAAGCAATAAAAGAGTTCCGTGGGCCGCCCAAATAAAGGTCAATGTCTCCATCGACAGGACGGAATCGTAACTTAGATGTTCCTTTTTAAACTCTTGGGAAACAGTGGGAAATAGAAGGCCGTAGTAGTTCCGCTTTCTGTCCTCCCTTTCTTGTGAATAATTTGTGAAATATGAGGCAACATTTCTAATCCATTTCAAATCTTGCTCGATTTGCCTTTGCTTCTCAAATAATCCGCCCTCCATAAAGGCGACTATAATATTGCTGATGGTCTCCACCATAAAGTGTTTGAGATGAGCACGATAAAATTTGAACCCAAAATTATTTTCCCTTTCTCTTATATTTTCAGACATTTGTCTTCCACCATCCATGTGGATCAGGACTGCTAGCCATTCCACATCCTCTGTATCCCCATTCTCGTACACAATTGCAAAGTTTTGCAGTTCGTGTCCTCTAATTATTAAGTTGGGTTCAGCAAGCCGTAAGTAGTATTTAATAATATGGTGCATTGAGCAACTTACATCCTTGTAACTTGCCAAATTAGAAATAAATGCATTTAGAGATTGTCTTGATATAGGCACCCAACAGAGAAATTGTGATGTCGGATCAACTTGGTGTCTCCTTGCAAATCTCATAGAACGTGAGTCAAAGTCTGAAAGGATTTTACGTCCACCGTCAGATATGTTCTTTATGCGATCTCTGTCGAGAACAAATGACCACTCAATTTTTCCAACTTCCACATTACTAGAAGGAATCATCACCATGTATTTAGACGGACTTTCAAGAATCTCGTCCACAGATTCAGGCAAATATGGCTTGGTAGCGAAAGCCATACTATTCATCATGTTGGTAGTGTAAATGTTTCGTAAAAGCAAGGTCATCATAAACCATGCCGCTATCATGACAACATCTCCAGCAGTAGCAAAACGACCGGTAAGATCATCCGCTTGCTCGACGAGAGTGGCGAATATCCAGAATCCCGTATCCCTTGTCATCGCTCCTGTAGCACGAAGCGTTAGATATAATGCGATCACTGTTACCAGGAACGATATCCACTCTGAAGTGCTAAATGCTTCCTGCATTGATGTCAAGTTGACCAGCGTTGATAGCTTGTGTCTTGCGGTGAGCAAGATATATTGATGTCGTTGGAAGTCTGCTCCACCAGAATAAACATGTTGCGTGAGAAATTCAGAATATGTTGCTGTATAACCATCATTGTTTATTAAAACTTGTGTCTCAATTATCATTGTTTTGTGTAATACGTCACTGCATTCAGGAGTGGTACAATTCAAAATCCAACCAAATGACTTTAGTCCAGCGCAGATATTCCACTTGTGTTGCCACCAATGGAAACGTCTGGTGTCAACAGAATCATCTGCTTCGAGGCATTTCCAGTGCCCCGTCTCGGCAAAACTGTTCCTCGTTTTGGCGGTTTGCGTCTTTCTCCAGAATGCGGCCATGTCTGCAACAGATTTTAGATGATCCACATGGACAGGAAGTAACTGAAGCGGTTCAATTTGTTTCTCTGGAAATTCCAAAAGCTTCCATCCGTCCTCGTCACAGGTTTGACATGTTGTGAGCACTTGCCCAGTATGAAAATCTACAATGATTAATAGCGTATTGGAAATGCGATTGGTGTGAATATTAAAGACATCTGCAGGGGAGATGAGGTAGTCGTCTTTTAAAATCCGGGACAAATTAGCAGGTGCTACAATGATATTGTAAACGCCGGGAAATATGAAATGATTCAGAGAAGCAATATGTGGATGTGTCTTTAATAAAGCAAATATACCATCTTCAAACGTTAGTACGTGTGTAATTTCAGCCTTGTTTTGATGAATGTCAATGAAGCAAACTCTACGAAACCTGCTGATTGAAGGCATTTTTGAATACGTTTTGGAATAATTTGCCTGATTGTCATGAAAATTTATTATACTGTCTCCATCAGTTGGGACATACTTTGAGACTTGTAGAAATACACAAAATGTTGGTCGTTGGATTATGCATTGGTCAAGAGTTAGTTTTGGCTGACCTGAAGTTTTAGATTCGTCTCGGGAGAAATGAAGAGTACACTCGCTGGAAACGATAATTTGTATAAATGTTTTGATTCTATTAGTTGACGGTGTTTTATTTATGAAGACCTGGGTGGCTGAGGATTGAAAACAAAAGTTTAAAATAAATATAAGCACATATAATGTCCATACAAGTGAAGTTGATTTCGACATTTTTGAGCAACAGTTAGTTGACGTGTAAACATATATTGTGTAAAAGTATTCACATGGCCGTTTTGGATGTATATACTGGTTTGAGAGTAATGTGTTTTCAATATGGTTCCAAGAGACTATCTGATAAAAAGTGTTTCCATCGGACGATCATTGCTCATAATTTTCTAATCACAATTGCTGGTGGACTTAAGGATATTTGCTTACAATTAAATATTTTGTGACTGAATGGTGTGTATATTGCTCTCAGTTAATTTCTCAGGTAGGAAAAATCTATACATATCCTTAAATGAGAAAAGCTGAATGAGTTTCATAATTAAGAGATCCCCTTACATTCAGTAATTAGCACCCTGTAGCCGAGTATTAATTTTAATTTTGTCTACCAAATTGTATGCATCTGGAATAATATGTCGATAAGATGGTTCTAATGTTTCATTCCATCTCCAATTAGTTTTTAGGAGTATACCGTTCCAGATAATGGCAATGTACACTCATTAAATTCGAAGTGAATTTTTGATGGCTTGCGTAACGAGCTTTGTAATTATCAAGTACAACAATACTAATGCTTACTAAAGAATGAATGTGAAAGTCTTCCATAATTACAACTTCTCATCAAGTGCTTACAAATTACGAATACCCGTTTGTTACAAAACAAGCGTAGCCAAGTATTTCAATTGCTACATTTGTTCAGATAGACTTAAGCCATAATGGTCAAATATGAAACGTTCAAATATACCAATGGTTTGCAACTAATGTGTTAAAACCTTCATGGATAATTTTTATTTTTTAAATTGTTAATGCGGCGTCAATGAGTAAGCTAGCTTTGAGGTCTAAATAATTAGCAACATACCAAATAAACATTTATTATGCTCCCGGCTAGTAGATTGAATCTCATTACATTGAACCTACTTGTTACAAGTAAAGTGACTAAAAAGAAACTACGTCACGTGATCTTTTATATGTAAAGTATGTCAATGTATGCGTAGACTCATTTTAGATTGATCGCGCCAAATGCTTTGTATGATCGAGTTTATGTTGTTGGAACATGTGTTATGCAGACATGTTCATATGAAACTTCTTTTTCGCGAGAAAGAGGAGCAGTAGATTTGATTTACTGCGACCAACAAAGTACCATCATAAATTGTTTTGTCATTTTCCGTCAGGATGAAGAAAATTGATCTGATGCCTACCTACGCAGTACCACATGAACCAATCCTCAGTAAATATTACATCATTGGAGAAAATGTTAACCAGAAACCACATTTCGGCTGCCTGCAACACAATAAAACGAGCACCGTCTCGCTAGATATGATATGATATTGAGATATGCTGCAGTACACTCCCATCCTGCTTAACGTCAAGTGGTTCTCAGGTAACCATGCCTTCTTTACTGAAGTATTAGTGTGAAGCATTTACGCTGAAAGTTCAAAAATTGATTTTTGCGGAATGGGATGTTGGTAATGTTTCTTGTGGTTCATCTGCACCAAGGTCACTGCAAACTGTGACTACATTCAGCACGAGCTCGTAAATACTTACACCCACACCGTCAAACAATGCTCTTGAGACGACTTCTTGAGACATCACCAGTTGTGACGATGGAGAGTGCAATTTTAAAAGTAAAATACGGAACAATAATTTAACAGCGAACCGGGACAGTAAGATTATTAATTTATTTTCGTTCAGACACATCAAAAAAGTAATCAAAATGCTAGATACTGTCTGGATGGACGTTTTGATACTGGATTGACAATCTACGCCTTTATATAGTTATAATTTTGATTACCAAAGGTACTTATCCATTCCAGCAACAAGCCCGAAAAGAACTAAAACGTACTTGTAATACGGAATCGGCACTTGAACGATATTTGACTCAGCATTGCTTGTTGTTACTGTCCAGTTGGCATAGCGTCCACCCTAAAAATTATTTTTACAAACCGTCACGAATTCACAGGAGACTTCGGCTCAGTGGTGAGGAATGTTCTATAATTTAAACAAGTGTACCCACCTTACACGAAACAGTGTACACGTCCTTTATGCGATAGCAGTTTGGAAGGGACTTCAAATGCTGGAACAGGCACCCATCGTCTTTGCCGTCTACTGTGCACCCGATCCAGCTTCTGTCCACATCTTTGGTACAACGATACTATTAACAAATAAAAAAAAATGTTAATCGACAAATTCTCCCGAATTCTGAAGTATGAATATTGAAAATCAGATTTAATATGTTGGCTATTTTAACGTAGTTGGCAACCTCATTATCCGGAGGAATGCGAACATTGCATCCAACTTCTAGCGCAAGTGTCACAATATCATACGTAGTGCCAACTTTAACCGAGTCCAGGCTTGTGCAATTTGTGATTGGCTCATAGAGCCGTTGTCCACAGGGATGATACACCGAACTATTACCTGGCAGCGCAAAAGTACAAATATTGCTGGGGTGAAAGTGACATTTTACTTATTAAGAATCTTCAAATATCGTCGTCATATTATGGTTACCATACCCAAATTAGCAAAGGATACTTCCCTTCTTTCGCCAATCCTATCAAATGTTCTTCCCAATTTTCCAACTGGTATCCGAATCTGATGCGTCAAATGTGGTCTGACGATATGTGTGCTTACAATAACAGAAACTAAACATTATGTAGCATGCAATTTTCACCAACTAGATAGCATTTACAAAAATTTGGTCATACCGTTCAAGCAGAATGCAGCACATAAGGGACAATAGGAGAACTGGCCGTTTCATGGCTTATAAATTTTTGAAAATCTGAAGTAAAAGTTAAAAATAAATGTGCACCACAAACCACAGGAGATGTTTACTGCTTCAGTGTGTAAATCAATCTAAATAAAATACCATAAATTTGATGCCATTAGTACGTACTTACTATTATGCAAGTATATTTCTGAGAGTTGGATAAATACACAAAATGAATAGTAATACCACGTCATCATCTTCAAATTCGTACATATATCATCATTAATCATTACCGGGTAAGACAATCCGTAATGGCATTTCACAAACGTTCCGATGACTTCAAAATGTGATATGTCATCCTCATGAGTTCACTACAAAATTAATGTATACAATTTCATCCGGGTTGGTATTGGAACAACTCGTATTCGCGTTACCTCCTATTGCTCTTCCCACTGTTTTTCAATACAGACATATCCCAAAGCAGCAAACAATTATGAGAAGCATATGCATATAAATACACAAAAAGATTATTTACATGATCAAATATTGACAGAGCTTTTGTACCGGCTAACCACCAACAAAGTTAATAAGTGGTACATACACGGGCTGCACGGAACACCACCTATGAGCTACTACCAAGAAATTGCTTATGATGAGTTCATCGTGAACGCGAAAAATACGTGTGGGAATAAATAAAAATTAACACGGTTGGTACCTGTCAATTTCAATCAAACTCTTGAGGTGAAGTACATCGCCGTGACTCCTCATAATCTTTCCACGTTTCTGTGGTTGCGTTAATTTTGTGTATTCATTCGCACTTTGTATGCCCAACTCGATGTATTTATTATGCTCAGGCAGTATTTTTCACTTTTACTTTTTTTAAATGTATAACTCAACAAGCATAAAATAAATGTTACAATTTCATACCTCTCTTCATTTATCATTTTGTACTTTCCTGCATCTGTGTCTACTCCTGACAATGTGCTAAGCAGGAAAACAATTCAAAATGACATGTGGTAATTAGGAGAAAGAGCCCACATGCATGTGGTAGCAGAGCAGCAAAAGTGGTGTTCACAATTTAATAATATGACGAGCTACAACGATACCGACAAAGCTAAGTTGTATAAACAGTCTGACTTACTGAAATTGTACTTTCGTTACCAACCGTTAAGTCACGTATGCCGCCCTCAATCACAACAAATAAGGTTGACCATTTTCATTACTTGTTGCGTCACATTTCGACATATGATAATGCAATGTTGGCTCCGAAATACAAACATTTGGTCGGTCATAAGTATGCATATCATTGCGCATTTGTAAGCTTATCAGTTTTATCATTATTTTAGTGACCATGACTGAACAACACAACACCAGATTGTGCGTTCGTGGCGTTTAAGTAAAAGTTGCATAAGGAAACAATTATTGGGACGATGGAATACACCAACATGTTATCTTCATTCCAGAGAAACAGACGTTTACTCATATTAAATTTCCGTATCTGGCCAACCGACACTGTTTTATTAGTTATGAGTTTGTTGGTTGGTACATTCAGCTGCGAGATAGTGTTCCTCATTGCACCAAATTGGTTTAGCATTAAAAAAATAATTCGTTTTTCGGAGGCTACAAAAAGAACGACAAAAACATTTTACGAGTTGAAGACAGTGTTCCATTGAACATCAATTAATGTAGTTTTCTTGTGTCACGTTTCGTGCTAAAGGTTATCATTTCACCCAAAGCTGACAAATTGAATTCCAAATGGAAGATGATGACGTCTCTATGGAAGAGGAGGCTATTATTCTTCAAGATGTACATCCCCGACAAGATATTGGAGGCGCTGCTCTTGAAAACGGGCATATACGCCAAAGAACAAGGTGCATTATTATTACAAGAAGTTAATATTTTGAATGGATTGCGTTATAAACGGTTAACAGCAAACTTGAATGCATTAATTACGCTTTGCATTTAGATTGTGGTCTTTCCTCTCCATTAGTATAGTTATTGGAGTAGGTGTACTATCGACGGCAGTACTGCTGACATTTACTTTGAAAATGACTCTCATCTCCACCCATCATGTAGACCAGAACGTGGCTCTAAGGACAGCGGGTAAGATAGATCTGATAACATGACAAATTTGATGATATCATGTAGTTGGAGAATGAATTGAGAGGTAGAATAAAATATACTATCCAAAAATGGATGGGAAACGCAGGTAGGCGAATCCTTAGCTGGATGAACACATCTTTTGACCCATGCGACGACTTTTACAAATTTGCTTGCAACGGATGGGAAACTAAAAATCCTCTACCTAGCCACAAGTTTACGTCAACTATATTTTATGACTTTGATAAAGCTAAAACCGATAGCTTCAAAGGTATTGGCGACATTGCCTATATCAAAATAATGCCCAATTCTATCAATGTACACTGAACATCGTTAGTTTATATGTTAGACTATTAATTTAACACCAATTTATTGCTTGGAAGAGATGCTGGAAAGTTCCGTTTCCGATCAGGACAGTGCGGCACTGCGTTTCGTAAAGATGTATTTTGGCAAGTGCATGAATTCCGCAACCAACAAGCTAATGGATCAAACTGACAGTAAAGTTTGGGGGCTGACACACGCCAAAATGGCTGAAATTTTGCACACAATCCGAGAATATCGAGGTAAATACACGTGCAAAATTTGGGAAACTATGGATGGCTGGTTTTCGATAAATTCGAAAAACTAGATTTTCGAAGGAATTTCCCCCAACTTCCTTATGGCGTTTACCATGGAGAAACAAAAGGTAAGTAAGGTCTAACTTTTTTGAAACTGCCACTACACATGATAGCACGAGACCAATAGGGGGGAAACGATTTTGCGAATCATACGTACTTACAAGGAACTCTGTCTCATGTTATCATGTGTAGTGGCAGGTTCAAAAAAGTTAGACAGGTAGCGACCTTACTTACCTTCTGTTTCTCCATGGTAAGCGCCATAAGGAAGTTGGGGGAAATTCCTTCGAAAATCTAGTTTTTCGAATTTTTCGAAAATCAGCCATCCATAGTTTCCCAAATTTTGCACGTGTATTTACCTCCATAGTCTCGGATGGTGTGCAAAATTGCAGCCATTTTGGCGTGTGTCAGCCCCCAAACTTTACTGTGAGTTGAAAGTAATGCTGGATACTCTGGAGGACCATGGTGGATGGCCAATGTTGTACGAACCTGGCACATGGAATGCTTCTGCCTTTGACTGGGTTTTGTCTGTCGCCACAATCAAAAGATATTTTGGCCATGATTCCATTTTTAACTTATATCCCGACTTGCAGAATAGTCAAGAAAAAGAGCTAACTGAAAATGATAGCGTAATCATTGGTCCTGCTGAATACCGCGGCTTGTTTAGAATCACAACGGCCAAGAGTAACGCGGAAACTGTACAACAACTTCAGTCGCTAATTGTACTGACCGCAAAAGATTTATTGCTTTCCAAGGGTACACAAAATATAAACGAGACGTATTTGGAGAAAGCCGCGATGGATTTAATAAAGATACAGGGAGTAATGTTGAATATTCAGCAATGCTGTGTTAATGTAACTGACGGCGGCATCCAGGATATCATCACAGATGTCAACCCCGCGACCGAGTTTCAGGTATATCCATTTCTAAATACTTTTCGTATGTGATTGCACATACATATGTTAAGTGTTAACCTTTGACTTTTAATATCTAGATAGACTTTTCAAAGCTCGTACAAAGGATCTTTGGAAATTCGACAGGAAATGTTTCCAAGCTCCGAATCATTCACAGTGACCACGAGTACAACGAAAACATGTCCAAGTTATTATCTAGGGTGCATCCGGAGGCTTTGGCTAATTACCTTCTGTTTTCCATGGCATACCTAATGAGAAGTGCAACGATTGGAGGCAGGGAGCCGGAATTTTTAAATCGGTCGTTGGATTATGGATTTGGTGCGGTAGGGTATGAGCCGATAAGCGACTTTTGTGTATTGAATTCGTATGACACATTTCGATATGTCCTGGAAGAATCGTATATAAGACAAAGGTATCCAACCCCATCCAGCTACGATAAGGCAGTAGGAGAGGTAATGATAATGGATCAAAAAAATATTTTACAATTTGAATGGAATTGTTAATCGGAGGGATAATAAAATCTTTTAGGTTTGTAAAGTATTTAACAAAGTGAAAAAGTCGCTCCTGAAACAAATGGCTTCCTCCTCTAACCAAGTCTACAATAATAACACGTTACTAAAACGCATATCTGCTTTTAACATTGGGATCGTTTTCCAAACTTTTCTGGACCATGACCCGAGAACTCGGGAGAAATATGACGGGGTAGATAACGATATTGATTATTTGCAAACTCTAGTCCAGTATGAAATGCTTTTAAACCATGAAAATTTAACCTTTCGGAAATACTCAGTTGGTGCTAGAGCAAACGTCATTCTTGGAACAATACATGGAACTTCAGGCATGGTCTCTTGATCGAAACATGAGAAAGGACAAATCAACAATGTCACCATCGGAAGGGTATCCAATTAAAGAATCATATTTTTATTAATATTGTGAATATATTATTTTTCATCTGATTCATTTGAAGCCATCCGACCGGGGTCAGCAGTGGCATTGATGCGGAAACGTCAAAGATTGGATTCTGTAAAATATTTTCAAACTATTTGCATATGACAATTTTGTCAACTCCTGAACTGTGTTATTCGTATTGCCCGTTGTGCCACAGATCTATACAAGGAGCTAATCGGCTTCCCATTTTCTAGTCCACATTATCCCAGGTAAAATGATTGCTATTGTGGAACAAATTACACCCAAGCTTGCGATTACAAAACTAACTGCACATGATTTACTTTATTGATTCGCCTGAATTGGATCGAGAAAAGCGCACTAAATTACGGTAGATTGGGATTCCTCCTGGCTCAGGTCATGTCAACAGAGCTGAGTAATCAATGTGCTATTTTTTACGGAATGTTAGCCCGAAGATTTCAATCCACTACGCTAATACACTACCATTAAATTTGCAGGTCAGTATGAATATCCACGGCCAGAATTAACCGAAACAGAAAAGTGCTTTGCCAAACAATACAACAACTATATAGTTGATGAAGTTGGTGCAAATGAATATAAAGCGCTGTACGGGGAGAGTAAGGTGCAGGACAGCATTGCAGACTCTAGTGGCTTGTTAGTAGCTTATAAGGCTTTCAACAAGGTCGAATCAAGAAAGCTGGAAGGACTGGAAATGTACGCAGACGCCCAGATATTTTGTACTGGATTTGCGCAGGTACAAAACAATACATGATGTGTATTTAATATCTGCTCTTTTTGCATGAAAAGTGTTAACTTAAAGGCACTATAACTTTGTAGACCATGTGCAAATCCAGTACCGCGAAATATCGAGAATCTGTCATGCATTCACGATGGGACCCACCGATCGCTCAGTATCGCGTTCTTAACACATTAAGAAATTCCGATGAGTTTGCAGCAGCATGGAGCTGTCCAGTTGGGTCAAAAATGAACCCGGGACCTGGAAAATATATAAAATGTTACGTGTTTTGATTGTGCTAAAATATACATTTGTTTCAATATATCCAAATGTTGATTTCAATTTTGAATTATCTTCAAAAAAAGTAATTGCAAAGTAAGTTTTTGCTGAGTGATCATATTTCGTTTTACCAATCACCATCTGCTAAGCAAGAGAATCCATGTTAATTTGAAAATGCAAACTTTATGTTTACTTACGGGCTTAAACAATGTTCTGCATATATTGAATGTTCTGTAGCACGGATGCCCATACGGAAGTACGGTTCCATCTGGAATAACGAGTTGGGTTTATTCTACACACAAATCATACCTGACACGCTATGAATTCTGTTCTTCCATTACTGAAACGTTTGCATTTAGAATGGCTTGTGATGACCTTGTAGATGCACTCGTTATTCCTGATGAAAATGATAAGTTCATTCTCGTTAGCAAGATTCTGAACTGAGAAATGTTGTATTTTTGCATTAAAATTGTTGGTTCAGATTTACTTACATTTGGGTAAAAATATATTCCAGTTGTCGCAATTATCAGTCCTTACCCCTGTGCCTCCACTAACCACAATAGGACATTTTGATTGTTCTTTAGAAATGACAAGGGTTACTGTTTAGTTATGTAATGGAATGGTTTGAATTTGTCCACAGCCCCAAAGTGATACTGTATCTGTTCAAAAATGTAGATGTACATTTGAAAAAAAAATACTTGACCTTGAACTGAAACGCTTCTCATGTTTGCGTTCAAGCTATATGCTCATTTATTCACACCACCATTTATCGCTAATTAACCCAATGGCTAGCCCATATTGCATGACTTATGACATTTTGCCGTGGCGCAGCAACTTAAAGTGTCCTGAATGAGTTATGAATCAAACATAGGAAGCATACGGTTTCATTGCTTATGAGATGTCATTTGGAAGCACTTATACACAAAATACCAACACAGGTACAAGTTTTTTTCACGTAGACGGTCACCATTTATTTGCATTAGATATTGTATATTGCCCTGAGTTTAAATTACAGTTAGATTAATAGGTGTATTGGAAAAACATTGTTCGGTTTGCCCGTAGTCCCCATCAGAGGGCCAAAACATTTTAATTAATGTACGTGCTGTTAAATAGAACCAACCAACTGGTAAAGCTTCCAATTAAAGTGTTTTGTTTCAGAAAAAAGGTAATTTCCCATTGATGTGCTAAGCTCAAGCTGTACAAGTTGTAGTATTTGTCCTAAAACGACGCAAAAAATCTTCATAGTAATGATTATGGTTTTGTGAATTAAGAGTTTGAAAAGTAATTAGCACCTCACACGCCACAAGCACTCCCTCGCCATTGCTAACAAAGCGTTTGCATGACGCATGGGATGTGATGTGGTTGTAAATACACGATCCATTTTTTATGTTAACAACCTGTCCACCCTCATGAGTGCCGTTGCAGCCCAAATCAAAGTGACCGGCCTAAGGACAAAACTCAGATTATTTTAAGATAATTATAAAACGCGGGTTGACTCTCTGGCACGAGTTACCTCTGTTCCACCAATAACAACCACAGAACATCCCGACTTTTCCTTCAGCTCCAAGAGACCGCTAACCGTGTCCTCTTCAATTTCATCAAGACTAGTGCAGTCGATGTTTTCTTTCTCGCCGCACAGACGGTGAATACAAATACCTGCAGCGGCACAACAAAAGTTCTCGCCGGATTAATTAGCTATTTAGAAAAAAATAATTTGTAAAGCCTTACGAATATCAGGATGACAGAATACTACTCGCTTCTTTCAGTCTCCGTTCCGCCTCAAGTTGCGTCAACTTTAAACTGGTGAAATACGAGAAATTTAAATTACATCTTTTATCCAGTATGAATCCCGTGCAAAATAAAAGTTTATTGTATTTAGTCTTTGTGTTACCTGAGCACTTGTGCAACAAGATCAAGCGCAACTATAGCCACAGCTAAGGTTCCCGTTTTCATTTTGTTAAATTTAATCAAAAAAAAATTGAAGGTTGTAATAATATTAGGGCTCAATGATGTTGCTAATGATACTGGAATATATCGGCGATCCGTTAGAGCTGGTATCTCCGCAGCAATTGACATTTATTTTCACGCGTCAGTTTATGCCAGCACCTGAGTGATTTAGCTCAGTGGATATGCCAATGGAGCTGCGCAAATTTATTGTGAAATTCTACCAAGCTGAATGACGACAACATAAAATTATCACCAGACGTATTGTAAATTGGAAAAGAAAACGCAATAAATCTTATCTCATAATTTTGTTGCGCCGATATAATCTTCCGATATGGACTGAAAAACTGAAAGTATAAAGGTTGCACTTCTCAAGTGCTTCATCACAATGCAGCTGGCTGGACTCAAACATGCATTTTGTGGTTCTCGTTAGCGATTAACTAATTAGTGGTTCATTAGCACGCCGTTGGTTCATTGGGGAAAGCTCCATGTAAAAAAAGTATTCATTTGATTCTGCATTGACTACAAGTTTCATTCCTCATTCCAGTGGTATGATTCATTACATCATTGCAACTCATTAGATGAAGCTACTCTCATAGATGTTGTTCAGTTAGTTATGAATTTCTAAATGAATTAGTTTTAATAAAATTAGTTTCTAGGAATACTCATGAGGATAGAGCAAAGCAAGTCATGATGCGCTGTACATATTTAAAATTGTATACGTGAGCAATGTTTTTGCGAAAATCATACCGAGGTGAGGCACAATACTTGGTTGGTACTGAACTGCTACATTTTGCGACTACAGGCACAAAAGAGCAACACACATGGAATACATGTGTAGCAATGTTGCGCCACGCCCATACTTCGACTTAAGCTAAGAATGTTAGTGGGTAGCCGTTAGTTATATCACATATTGCGATAATGAGAAGAGAATAAACTCTCCCGTCTCTCTTCTCCTTATCGAAAGATACACATTAATTATTACTAGTTTCCAGTTCTGCATTACGTCACTACACACATTACGACATATGATGGATATCAAACCAATAAATCTGAAATGTATTTAAGGCAATACATACAATACATTCGGGGCATTGACAAGGCCACTTATTTTGGGTATGCGTTTAATATTTCAATGTGTACAAACAAACAAGCAAGGTGTCAGGCGATGTGGTGAAAGTTAGAGACGCGTATATAAAAGGTGATAACACTGAAGCAGTTATAATTTACTTCGAGGAAGGTGACCAAAATGTGAAATTGGGCGCCGATAGAATGTTCAGACAGAGAATAGTAATTCTGGAAGAGTGCAGCAAGTTTTTGGCATCAAAGAGAAATATGGAAAATGTAAAGTTGTCATTTACGCTGTTCCATTACTCAACAAAGCCCTACTTTTATCAGAGCAAGCGTGATATTTTCAACTATGTAGAATATTTTCAAAAATTGAGTTCCTGGGCAGCGGAGACAAACAACTCAATAATTTTGAATAACGCCATTGATTCTGACAGATAGTTCAAGGACACTGGTCAGTTTCAAAAGGAAGTCGGATGGTGGAGATATCACGCTGGCATTGGCGGGAGTAAAGGTGAATTTTTGGACAAGACGGAAGATTTCAAATTTGCAATTCAGGAAAGCAATCCGCCCAAAGGTGAATCTGCAGTTAATCCTCAAACTCGTCTGGCGATAGTGTTAATAGTATGCCTACTGTTCATCTTCGGAATAGTTTCAATTTCATTAGCGCTGTTTGCGATAAGAGGAAAATCAGCTGAAAAATGTCTGTCCAAGGTAGTGATGGACGAGTTTTTTAATGGAGAGAACATTAGCGAGAAACGAGATGGGATAGAGGCATACCAGAGTATTCCATATAACAAAGCTCTGTATGAGATAGATTCAAAGGACTTCGCAATTGATGAAAGCGTCGTCTACGGCTCGGGAGAATTTGCTATAGTTGTTAAGGGACAATTGCGTCTGGTCGGAAACACAATTTCCGCCGCTACAAAAATGCCAAACCCAAAGAAAGAAAACAGGACAGAAATGGTAATGGGACTACTGACGGAAATTAAGATTTTGTCCCATGCCGCCAGGCATGAAAATGTTATCACGTTCTTATGCGCACACACGGCCGACATTCAAAATGGCCGCGTTGCTCTCTTAAAAACTATCTCAGTGAAAAGAGGCATCCGCCGCGTTGTATGGATGATGGTCCCCCAGTGGCTGATGGTGAACTAGAATATTGTGATTTGGATGCAAAGAAAGAGGATCTGGATTCAGCAACCCTTGTGGATATCAGTTGGAACCGTGAAATATGCAATGGAATGCAATATATAGCGTCAAAGGGTGTTGTGCACATGGACCTGGCAAGTAGGAACGTTCTTCTGAATTATCTCTGTAACCATCTTGGACTGTTTATAATTATTATCTAAGCTCCTTCTGAATTATGTGTAGGTGTAGGTACGGAATTATGAAGAAGTATTGGGAAATTGACGTTGAAGCTCGGCCCACATTTAGAGAAATAATGGTGCACCTATTGTGAACATATGATGATAACATATCGTCGGAAATGGTGCAAATAATGAATATAATGAACTCTAACTCCGAGATCAGGTGGAGAAAGTACCATAGATTTCACACGCAATTACCGCAATGGACAAGTTCGGGAATGGAAATGTACTCAATTGTTATTGGTGAACTATCCATGTACCAGTATCGTTTTTACATTACTGACAACTTTGCTTGAGTCTTGAAAACTACATCGCAACAAGCTGCTCTTGTAAGAATGCAAACATGGCTCAATTAGCATGGCGTTTATATTTGCAGAAGTACTCATGAATAAAGGATGTAACTACTTGCTAAACCGATTACTAGTTTCGTGGTATTCCTCCTCACATACCAATTTTGAGGTGTGATTCATCAACGACTATGCAATCGGAGTCATGCATGGCACGTACAAATTGATCTTGATCCAAGGACATTGGTCTATTTACCCATTAACTGTGTGTGTATGTGCTGGTTGAGATAATGAATTTCTTATGGACAAATGGATTGAATCCAATGATTTTTATTGAAATGCACTTTCAAAAATTGGATGAATTATTTGAGCCAATGACGGTGCTATTCCAGCCAACTAGTGCGCGTGTAAGCATGGCCAAATATGTCCGGTCCTTAGGGAAGAACGCGCTGTGCCATTGGTTGTCTACTAAAAAGTACGAGTTACGCTGATCAAACTAAATGTAAGCAAAAGAAACACATTTTATGAAATCCGTTTTTAACCAAGCACTCGTACTCAAATTGGTCGTAAAAATATGTCATTCCACATTAAGTTTAATTGAAATAACGAGACACACCTCACACACTGTATACTCCTTTTCTCCATTACTGAACCACTTGCATTTGCAATGGCTTGTGATGAACTTGTAGATGCACTCGTTATTCTGAATGTAAATTAAAAATTTCGTCGCGACGTACGGATTCTGAAACGAGAAATGTCCCGTTTTTGCTTTAAAACAATTTCCTCAAACCAATTTACTACGTTGACGTAAAATATAAATTCGGGATGCCCAAAGAGGTTTGGGTTACCTCTGTGCCTCCGGTGACCACGACAGGACATGATGACCTATTTTTCAGATCCACGGCACCGTCAATAGCCGACTTGCGAATTCCCTCAAGACTCGTGCAAATGATGCTCTTGTCCGTATCGCATAAACGCGGAATAGTAATGCCTAACAAATAATTAACCACTTTTATTTGTCTCGGGCCAACAAGGAAAATTCATACCATGCCAAGGGGTAAAGATATTTTTAAGCAAAATTACCAGCGCTTTCAAGTTGCTTCTTAGCTTCGCTCTGGGTCAAATTTGAGCTGCAAAAAATGATCAGATACAAATTACTGATGAGATTATCGATTGCAAAATAATCGTCTTCTAGACACAGTTTGTTCGGTACCTTGCAAGTGGGATTGCAATTGCAAATATAATCAGTACAGCCGAAGATTCCATGATAAATTTGTTCGTTGTTAATGAATATCAATGTAAAAATTTTGGAATGAAAAAGAATGATCTGATGGGTTGATTGTGCTCACGACTCCAAAATGATACTGGGCCTATTCGGAAATGTGCATGCCAATTTGAGAGCGTATTACGTGACCTTGAACTGTGGCTGACTTGACGTTAACGCTCAAGTTATGTTGTCATTTATTGACATGAGCACTTGCCGCTAATTAACCATATGATTAGCACATGATGATTTTATGACGAATGTTGAAATTCAGTGAGAAAAAACGCGAAAGCAATTGTACCCGGTTCTGCTACAAATGCTCAATGTATTTGTTTAATACTCTAAGCCCACATGTTTTATCAGAAATTGCATCTGTGAATGAATCTGCATTTACACATTATTGTACACGCCATCAGAACTCGTATTTCATACTAGTGTACAGAAATGCTATACACCAAACGATTTACTTTTTATCGTTTGTAATCTTCCAGTCTAGCAAACTTTTAGAAACTCTCCCAAGATATGTTGACTCCTTTGGGAAAAACTATAATGTCGCAATGTGCATCCACTTCACATCTTTTTATTTCACCTCTCTTATTCGTCGAATCCAACAAGTGTCTGCTTACTTCCACTGGCCGTGGATCATTATGCTGGTAACGAAAGCACTTACTTTTCAGGTAATTGGGTGCTAATGAAGTGAAGATAAACAAAATATCTGTAAAAACAATTGTTCTCGTGGATCAATGACAAGGTGAAGCAAACTGCGTAATAAATTCTGGGATAGACCAAATCCAGTAGCGTGTCACATATGATAAGCATTTATCATTAAAGTAAAAGAATATCAGTTTTCATTTTCAGATAATGTTGTTATTTCTTGGTCCCAAAATGTATATAAGATGAAATCTAAAATTTTTAGATGTCAGCAGTCACACATGTGAAGGGTGACGTCATTCAATATATTTTTACATGACAATATTTCATGATTTCGGCGTTAGAGTTCATTATTTCCATTATTTACACCATTTCCGACGATATTGTAGCTTCCTATGTTGACTATAGGTGCGCTAATATTTCTGAAAAGGTCGGCCGAGCATCTGGGTCAATTTCCCAACACTTCTTCATTATTCCGTACCTATAACGAAAATAAGAAGGAACCTAGATAATAATTATAAACAGTCCAAGATACCACTAGAAGTTACAGAGATAACAAAATACCAATCTCCGACTTACATGTAATCATTGCCGTACTTGGGTTCCCCCAGTATCACTTCGTCTCCAAGCTGATCTAGAAACTGTGGATTCCAACGCCACCCCGAATACGGTTCCTCCGCCAAGGAATAAATTTCCCAGAGGGTAACCCCGTACGCCCATACGTCACTCTTGTCACTAAATCTCTTGTAGCGAAGCGCTTCTGGGGCCAGCCACTTCCAAGGAAGCTTTTCATTTCCTTTCTTGATATAATCTGCGTAATTACTCACGCGCCGCGCTAAGCCAAAGTCTGAAATTTTTGCAACTTTCTCCGAATTCAGAAGAACGTTTCTACTGGCCAGGTCCATGTGCACAACACCCTTTGCCGCAATATATACCATCCCATTGCAAATTTCACGGCTCCAACGGTTCATATCCTCAAAGGTTGCTGAATCCAGATCCTCTTTATTTCCATCCAAATCACAATATTCTAGTTCTCCATCAACCAGTGGGGGACCATCATCCCAACAACGCGGCGGAGGCCTCTTTTTACTCAGATAGTTTTTAAGAGAGCCAAGCTCACAGAATTCCAAAAACACGTACACATTTCCATTTTGAACGTCCGCCGTGTGCGCGCGTAACATCGTGATAACATTTTCATGACTGGCAACATGGGACAAAATCTTTATTTCCGTCAGCAGCCCCATTACCATTTCTGCCCTGTTTTCTTTCTTTGGGTTTGGCATTTTTGTAGCGGCGGAAATGGTGTTCCCGCTCTTACGAAATTGTCCCTTTACAACTATTGCAAATTCTCCCCAGCCGTAGACGACTCTTTCATCAATTGTGAAATCATTTGAATCTATTTCGTATAGACCTTTGTTATATGGAATACTCTGGTATGCCTCTTTCCCATCTCCTTTCTCGCTAATATTCTCTCCATTAAAAAACTCGTCAACCACTACCTTGGACACACATTTTTCAGCTGCTTTTCCTCTTATTGCAAACAGCGCTAATGAAATTGAAACTATTCCGAAGATGAACAGTAGGCATACTATTAACACTATCACCAGTCGAGTCTGCGGATTAACTGCAGATTCCGCTTTAGTCACATTTCTTTCCGGAATTGCAAATTTGAAATCTTCCGTCTTGTCCAACAATTCACCTTCACTCCCATTCATGCCATCTTGATATCTCCACCATCCCACTTCCTTTTGAAACTGACCAGTGTCCTTGAAGTATCTGTCAGAATCAATGGCGTTATTCAAGATGATAGAGTTGTTTGTCTCTGCTGCCCAGTCACTTAATTTTTGCAGATATTCCACATAGTTGGCAATGTCGCGCTTGCTCTGATAAAAGTCGGGCTTTGTTGAGTAATGTATTAGCATATATGACAACCTTACATTTTCCATATTCCTCGTCAAGGCCAAAAACTTGCTGCACTCTTCCAGGATGACTGCTCTCTGTCGGAACATTCTCTCGGCGCCCAATTTCACATTTTGATCACCTTCCTCAAAGTAAATTATAATTGCTTCAGTGTTA
Organism: Sinella curviseta; assembly: GCA_004115045.4. Lineage (NCBI taxonomy): Eukaryota > Metazoa > Arthropoda > Collembola > Entomobryomorpha > Entomobryidae > Sinella > Sinella curviseta. Next base: position 7,158,195 of record CM023200.3, on the reverse strand, counting down.
TCACCTTTTATATAACCGTCTCTAACTTTCACTTCATCGTCGGGCACTGTGGTGGTGTTTGTACACATTGAAATATTAAATGCATACCCAAAATAAATGCTCTTGCCAACACCCGGAATGTATAGTATGTATTGCCTTAAATACATTTCAGATTTAATAGTTTGATATCCATCATATGGTGTAATGTATGTAGTGACGGGTTTAATAATCTCCCTAAATCCAGCTTCACTTCCGATAACAGTCCCTGCCGAACCCTTAGCCATTTTGGAGAGGTACACGTTTGGCATAAACACTAACGTAACTTCAATTTCACCTTCCGAATAATTTCCAACTGTACGAAGCTCGTCCAGCAAAGGATTTGTGGCTTGTTGGGTGTCATCGTGAACAAGTATGACGATCCTGTTAAATTTTTGTGCAATTTGTCTAAATAGCGAATTTAATTCTTCAGATGGCAGCGTTTGAAATTTGTCATATCTCGCCTTGTCATACAAGCTAAATATAATTTCCACGTGACCTCGGCTGCAGTTAAGTTCATGCGGCGGCTCCAGGGCAATGTTGGTTTCTTTTGTGTCAACTGCGTCAGCAATTTCTGCTTTCTCTTCAAAGACGTAGTCAGACGTACTGTTGTAGTGTGAATTCTCGACTAGACGCCACCAGCCACTGGTTTGTGTTTCTATCTCGTCATCATACGGAGTGTCAAACGCCTTGGAGATAATAATTTTGATGTCATTTTCGTGGGCCCACTTTATGGAATTCGTCCACGCATCAACTAATCCGCTCATGTTAACAAGGCCGCTTTTGTCAGTGTCGGAATACTTCACAAATAATCCATGTTGCGTGGCGGGCGCAATCATCTTCAGATTGTCAATTGTCGATTGGTAGTGATCCAAATAATTCTGGTCGTTTGGCAAAGGACTCAATTGAACAATAACCATGTTGGGTCTTAGTGTTGCGATATGTTTCTTCAAGATTGGGTACGAGACCAAAGTTTCCGAGTCGACGACAATTCCCCATTGTCGCACAACATTGGCGACAATGGATGTAATGTTGTACTTTGAGTTGTGCAGAAAATGTTCCATGTCGTTGAGTAAAAGTTTGTAAGGAAGCAGAATCACAGACACTGTATCGTTGTTCACAGAGTTCGAATTATTTGCCAGGAAAATCAAATGATTTATGACACGGAGTGGCTGTTTGTGGAAAATAAAGTCATCCGTGTCATAAGTGTATTCGGGTATTCTTGAGCCATAAAACAGCCAAACGTCAACTTTTGCTGTCGTTCTATTCAATAGCTTGTTATACCGTGCCACGGCCAGTGGTGAATTTATTAAGCCGTTCGGAATTGCTATACGAAATGACAAATGATGCGCCACGGCATTAAAACATATACAAACACTAGAAGCCAATCACGGAAATGTGAATACTCACTTTGTCCTTGAATGTCGCTTGGGTGTATTTGCACAAGAAATTTGCTAAATCGCGTCGCCACCTTCCAAACAAGCGGTAAAATATCCGGACTGTTGAGATATGGACTCCACATGTCACGAATCGACACAAATGGGTCAAACTCAACCACGACCTTGGTAAGATTGGCACATGCGAACACAAAACATAATTCACGTAAAATTTGTATATTACATTACACATAATAAGCCACCGTAAAAAACAAAAAAAAAATCTTACATCTCCAGATTTAAACATGGTCCCGTTTTTGAAGCTTGCCACTATTGTTGAAAATATAACAAGGTGAAGTGCCACTGGAAATCGCCTCCGCATCTTTATAATTAAGTTTCCGTATAAAAACACACTTTCCACTTACTGTATATTATATAATTCATTGCGTTCAGAATACATTATTACAGGCTTGAACGTGCTGCCAACCAATGACAGCGGTTTGGTTGATACTCAAACTGAGCGTTATTTAATTGAAATGCAAACTGGAAACTTGTAATGATTGATCTGTATCAATCCACTGGGAGAAGCGAAACGAGAGAGTTTATTCGTATCTCATTATCGCATTTTGGGAATGGCAAATGGCTACCCACATTCAAATATTTCGTAAGAATATGGGTGTGGCGCAACATTACTACACATTCATTCGAAGATTGCTAATGTATACAGTTTTCAAGTTGCGTAAACTGACCTGACTTGCTCGCTCTCTGTTTGCTCATGAGTATTCATAGAAACTAACATGATTATAACTATTTCATCTAAAAGCTCATCGCTAATGGAGTAACAACTGGCACAACAGCTTCATCAAATGAGCTAGCAGTCCAGATGCCATTTAATGAATGGTACCACTGCCAAGTGAGAAACGAAAATTTTAGTCTGTGCATAATCAATTAGATTGTTTTACTTGGGCTATTCCCGAATGAACCAACGGCGTGATAATGAACCACTACTTAGTTTATCGCTAACGAGAACAACACAATCCGTGTTTGAGTTCAGCCAGCTGCAGTATAACGATCATCTTGCGAAGTACAACCTTTACACTTACACTCTCACTTTCCACTCCATATCGCAAGATTATATCGACGCAACAAAACGATGAGGTAAGTTTTTTTGCGTTTGCTTTTCCAATTTAAAATACGTCTGGTGATAATTTTCTGTTGCCATCCTTCAGTTTGGCAGAATTTCGCAGTAAATTTCGATTAGCATATCTACCTAGCTAACAAAATCATTCAGGTGCTGTCGTAATCTGACGTGTGGAAATATAGATATGTCAATTGTTCCGGATGCACCAGCTCGGCCGGGTCGCTGATATATTCATATATCACAAGTAACATCCTTCAACCCTAATATTTTTACAATCTCCAAACTTTCTTTTTTATTAAATTTAACAACATGAAAGTGGGCGTTTTAGCAGGCACAATGACTGCGGTTGCTGTGGTCACACAAGTGCTGAGGTAACACAAATAATACACACAATAAACTTTTATTTTGAACGGGTTGCAAGCGTGAGAAAAGATGTAATTTAAATTTTTCGTATTTCACCAGTTTAAAGTTGACGCAGCGTGAGGCGGAACAGAGACTGAAACAAGCGGGTAGTATTCTTTCAACCTGATATTCGTACGGCTTTACAATTTTTTTAAAGCTAATTAATCTGAAGAGAACTTTTGTTGTGCCGCCGCAGGTATTTGTATGCACCGTCTGTGCGGCGATAAGGAAAATATCGACAACACTAGTCTTGATGAAATTCAAGAGGACGCCGTTAGCGGTCTCCTGGAGCTGAAGGAAAAATCGGGATGTTCTGTGGTTGTCATTGGTGGTACAGAGGTAACAAGTGACAGAGAGTCAACCTGCGTTGTACAGTAATTTTAAAACTATCTGAGTTTTGATCTTAGGCCGGCCATTTTGACTTGGGTGACTACAACTACACTCATGAGGGTGGACAGGTTGTTAACATAAAAAATGGGTCCTGTATTTACAACTACATCACAACCCATGCTTCATGCAAACGCTTTGTTAGCAGTAACGGGGTGGAGCTGGTGGCGTGTGAGGTACTCATTCCTTTTCAAACTTTTAAAGCAGAACACTATAAGCGTTCCCATTAAAAATTTGCGTCGTTTTAGGACAAATACTACAACTTGTACAGCTTGAGCTTAGCATATCAATGGGAAATTACCTTTTTTCTGAAACAAAACACTTTAATTGGAAGCTTTACTAGTTGGTTGTTTGGATATAACAGCACGTACATTAATTAAAATGTATTTCCGCTGCAATGCCGACTATGGACACACAGAACAATATCTTACCCGTATATTTATTAATCTAACTGTAATTTAAACTCGGAGAAATAAACAATAATACAAATAAATTGTTTCTGTCTACGTGAAAATATGTGTACCGTTGTTTGTATTTTGTACTTACGAGCTTCCTAGAATTACTTTGCTACTTGTGTGACCGTGGATTAATATATGAATTATGGATTCGTTTTGTTAAATAAATACAAATCATTGCCTAATAGCTACACCAGAACACTGACTCAAATCAATATGTCAATGGACCAACGTCCTTGTGCCAGGAATAATTGCAACGTACTACAAAACTGCGATTGCGTCATCACACATAATTGACACCTATTCATAATAGGTAGGACGAGGAACGGAAACGAAGATAGTTATCGGTATTATCTCAAGTATCGTTTGTTCTATGCATGAGTCACTCTGTAAAACGAAAGAGTGTGGTAATTGGACGAATACAAGTGGGAATTGCATAATCAAATCGCGCGGTGCAAACAAAACTGAATGCATTTGTTTATGATGATGAAAAGGCTTTAAACATCACAGTTTCATATTATTATTCAATCAGTTGAGAATACAGTAAATTTGAATGAGCATGAACTTCATATTAGTGTATTTTTTCGCTCGCAATGTTGGTTTCCATAAGCCTCACTTCTTTGCGTCTATAACCGTAAAATCTGGCAAATTTTTGGCAAGTCTTCCCAGAAAGGTTAACTCCTTTGGGATAAAGTCAATGTCCCATTCATTGTCCTTTAAAGAATATCTATTGGTGTGTCCATCCTACAAAATGAATTTAGAAACCGGTTGCGTATAATATTTTTCACATAATCACTAGATTTGTAACAATTTTCCGATTGTTAACAACTTATTTTGAATACCTGACAGGCAACTGCCTGAAATGTGTCCTTACTAAACCGCTTGCATTCGGCGTGAGATTTGATGTACTCATAAAGACAAGGGTTACTTGCAATCTTCACTTTGTATCCGTTTTCGGATGAACTCTCTCCTTCGTAGTGCTGTCGCGGGAGCAAAAAAAAATATTTTTCCTTTTCTGTTTTTTATTTATTTTAGTTCAAGCTTATATTCACATTTTTACCTCGGCTCTCCCTGTCACCGCAATATCACATCCTGATTTCTCCTTCAGTTCAATCAGCCCGTCAACGGCGACCTTGCGTATTCCTTTAAGGCTAGTGCAGTCGGAGATAACTTCTCCCTCACAGATATTGGGAATAGTGATTCCTAGGCCAAGTTAGAAATGCGTGAATTAAATGAAAACAATTCATGAGCACATTTCTCAATACCTTCAAGCAAATGCTTAAAAAATAATCAATGGTTTCCCGTACCTGAAGCTTCAAGTTGTCGCTGTGACCGGTTCGGAGTCATGGAGCTGCTTACCAAATTTAATTTTTAATTCTTTCCATGACAACAAATAAACTTCAAAATAAAAAAATGCAATAAAACTTGTACTCAAAAATAGTTTAAAACACCTTGCCAGTTGGATAATGACAGCAATGACAAGCAGTTTGGCGGATGATTTCTCCATGGCCAAAATCTTGGTGGAAATTACACAGGAACAGTAATAATAAAAACAACTAGAATAATTTCAACGTGCTTCTTGTTCGCATCTAAAAACTGTAATGTCCTGAATATCTAATGTGTGGCTATTTATATATGATCATGACTATGCGGATTTCATCCATCTAACTTGTGCATTAAAAAATTGTAAAATGTCTACTTGGTATTACAATTACTTTAGCTTTTCTTGTTACGAAATATGTCCAAATGACATTTTGTCTCGTTAAGGTGTTTATTTCAAAATAAAACAATTTCTTGGTAATAATTACTATTCTAATTATTACGCTCATTTTCTACCAGGTAAGCCGGCAAAAATAGCACCCCGAAGAACCTTCTGTAAACAAGAACAGGCTACGCTCAACAATTTAAACTGTTGTAATAATTCGGACAATTGACGTTTTCGTTGACTTTAATCAAGGTCATTTCGTTCACTGGTCCGTTCCACTTGGCTTTCACGCGCCGAAGATCATTATGTAAATATAATGTGGAACACTTGCACATAACTGGGTGCTAATGAATTGTGTAAGCATTAGAAATTCTTACTGAGTAACATAATCTATTTCACAGTCTTGCCAATTTCCAAACTCAAAAAATTGCACAGTCATTTCATACTTACCATCAACTTAAAATATAATGCACTATTTATCATTTTTTTCTATAACATAAACACATTGCTATCGTTCGGCTGGACAAAACGGATCAAACTGCTGTCTTGTGAAGCATGTATAATTAGATGCAAGACTGCTCAAGTTATAATACAAAGTAAATATGCGCCCACGTCACTCATGACATGCACTTAACATCTTGTTCTTGCAAACAACTTAATGAATTGCACTGTCATAGTGCTTAGCGTTGTATGATTCAACAACACGTTTCGAAATGTTTGTAATTTAGAATCGAAAATGCACGGATGTCAGCAGTGACACACATGACAAGGTTGGCGTCATTAAATATGATTTTACATGACATTATTTCTTCGCCTTGGAAATCTTCCAGCCTCTCAGCGCCGCTGCCAGCGTTCCAAAAAATGTCTTCTCCGGCGGAAAAAATCGTACGTCCCATTCGCCGAAAAGCAGGCCGTAATGGGTGAGTCTCTCATACTGCAAAAATTTGTTCAAATTTGCACACTATAAATAATCATAGTATCTAGTAGATAATACATTAAATTAAAGCATAAATATTGCTTCGTGTTGTAGTCACATCTACGGAGCTATCTACCTCGCAAGCCACAAATTCGACAACGACAAATTTGTGATGGATGGAGTGAGAAAATGTACAGAAAAATCTGTGATGGATCGAGTGAAAAAATTTACAGAAAAATTTGTGATGGATTGAGTTAAAAAATGTACAGAAAAATTTGTGATGGATCGAGTGAAAAAATGTACAAAAAAATTTGTGATGGATCGAGTGAAAAAATGTACAGAAAAATTTGCGATGGATCGAGTTAAAAAATGTACAGAAAAATTTGCGATGGATCGAGTTAAAAAATGTACAGAAAAATTTGTGATGGATCGAGTGAAAAAATGTACAGAAAAATCTGTGATGGATCGAGTGAAAAAATGTACAGAAAAATTTGTGATGGATCGAGTGAAAAAATGTACAGAAAAATTTGCGATGGATCGAGTGAAAAAATGTACTGAAAAATTTGTGATGGATCGAGTGAAAAAATGTACAGAAAAATTTGCGATGGATCGAGTGAAAAAATGTACAGAAAAATTTGCGATGGATCGAGTTAAAAAATGTACAGAAAAATTTGTGATGGACCGAGTGAAAAAATGTACAGAAAAATTTGGGATGGATCGAATGAAAAAATGTACAGAAAAATTTGTGATGGATCGAATGAAAAAATGTACAGAAAAATTTGTGATGGATCGAGTTAAAAAATCTACAGAAAAATCTGTGGTGGGTCGAGTTAACATTTGTGCAGAACAAAATGCCCTGGATCAAGTTAAACAATATACGGAGAATATTGCGGTGGATCGTGTGAAAAATTTTACTGAAACAATGTGGTGAACTTTACCAAATAGCCAAATGTCCTGGAGCCGGGTGAAGTTCGTGAAGTTGACTAAGGTTCGGGGCATTGGTAAGTTGTGAGGTAGTAATGTGGATCTGGACAAAAAAGTCCCTGCCTGCCATCCACCTAGTTTTATATCAATACCTAAATACCTCAGAACTAAATTCAGTTATTGGTAATTAGTTTATATTCAGCGACGTAAGTACCTTAACTATAACCTGCTCCCCTATCCGTGCTCAACACAATTTCATAGGGGCCAGAGTTTTTGTTTACTTATGATGGAATAAACTATATTTTTACCAGCAACTACTATGAGCAAAAATATGAACCGCACTATATTCGCATCTATTTTGTTTAGGCCATTCGCACATTTATATGATGGCAGGAACATGGGCACGAGGGTGGCTTCCAAAACTACGGCGTAAAATATCTCGACAGATTATAATCCCCTTTTAAACAATAGAAAGAGATCTGATATCCAAAGATAATAAAAGGATAAAAAATGTACCAGAATCGTCCTTTAAATAACACGACAAGTTTTTTACAGTATATAGAACACCTACTAGTAGGCCGTAGTGCCTTATTCGTACATTATCTTACTAACATCACGACAAAGTGCAAACGTGCATATTTTTCCAGTATTTACTTCATGGCAGTGAAACATCTAATTTCTAATGCATATATTATGCAGGAATATTTTTGCAAAGTGCCTATGAAGCGACATTGTCAAAATAAAAATGTGACTCAAGTTTGACTGAAAATGTACTAAAGCATCATGCTCCCAGCAACATTGTACATAGGGCTGCAGACACATCATTAACACAAGTAGTTGAAACTTAATTTAATGTTCTCTAAGCTATTATACTTTGTCCACTTTATTTAGTGCATAATTGTTTACATTGTTTTTCACCATAAATGAAAATATATGCGAAATGCATGTGGAGTGGTTGCTATGGGATGAGGTCGGTTGCTCTGGCAATGTCAATGGTCAGAGGTCACCCAAATGTTACTCATGACCCATTACTGTGACCCAGTGGTGAGTCGATCATATATACATAGTGTGAATCGGTTAGCTTGAAGAATGAGTGAGAAAATTGTGGCTGACCAAAATCGCGTCGAGACATACTCTGCCAGGATTTGCCTAGAGAAGGGGTATAGCGCCTTCTCTAGGGATTTCAGGCCAAAGTATGTCTGGAGGCTATTCTGGTCCAAAATTCCTGTCTCGTTGTGGAGTGGAATTTTGGCATAAGAGTTAGCATGGAGCTTCTTGGTGATCGGACGGATCACCAGAATGAGGTACGGGTCAATTGGTTCAATGATCCTGGTCAGGAAGCCCCTGGCAACAACCGACCTTTGGCAAAAATCTGCGGTGCGACGAAGAGCACCAATTGCACTAGTCTTGAGGGAATTCGCATGTCCGCTATTGACGGTGCTGTGGACCTGAATAATATGTAATCATGTCCTGTTGTGGTCACCGGAGGCACAGAGGTAAGCCAAACCTCTTTGGGCATCCCAAATTTGTATTTTACGTTTACCTAACATTTACCTAACCCCATTGTGGTTAGGTAAATGTTCCGTCGCATAATTACACACGTATTTAAATCATTTATGGTATCTCGCTGAATAAAATCGTTCAATGCAGATATATTCAGAACTGCATTACTGGTATTAATAAATAGACCAATTATATTTCAAAACGAGACATTTTTATTTACAAGTTACTATTATTAACCCACATTGTGATTCGCGTTATAATTGACATAGGTTGTCAGTAAAAATATTAGCCACCTTAAATGCTATATATTCCAAGAGCTGACATTATCAAACGTGATGTGAAATATTGATTAGTAATATTAACAACTGTCTACCATTCTTATTTTAAAACACATATTTTAATATTATAATTGGGGAAGTTGATTACTTCTCACTGCAAAAGCCTGGTGCCTATTTTCTTAGCATAAGCGACTCCTGAGTAATATCGGTGCAAGGACTATCCCGAGTGACACTAATTTTAGTAACTTTGGTCTTGTTTCGACCTTTGATTAGTTTCCGACAGGTACATTTAAATTTTAACAGCTTACACAATTTCCAAGTTGTCCTATACAAACGGCAATATAATCTCCAGGATTCCCATACAAAGCTTATTCCAGGGACAATAAACAGTGCACCCCAGACAAAGAAAACAACGACCATATTACCACCAATAGTAAGCGGAGTTGGCTCTTTTCGCCTGCTTTCCCTGTGCGCCCTGTAACGACGAATTTCCGTTTTAACATCAGCTTTTAACAAACTACGATGACCCAGCAGCCATCGTATCTTTAGTCCTGATTGCGCCAACGATCCAATTCTATTAGAAAACGTTTCGGCAGATACGGGTAACGTTTTAAACATTGAGACCAAGTACCTATTTTCATATGTGAGTGAACTGATATGTAAATCGGTTTCAAAGACACTCCCATGGTTATTTTTGCGAACATAATACGAGTAAAATCGAGCCACCTTGTCGTATGTGTTCACGAATGCACTCTTATTGCATCTCATAAACATACTAAGCAACTTCTTCCCAAATCCGTTACCCCAGTAATCTACGACCCGTTTAGGTCTGTAAATCATTCCATTTATGAATTTCGTATATTGTATGTCCTCCGACGTGAGTACGGGTACGGTACGACGTACGTAGAACAACTATCCGTATGTTTGCTGCGTATTGTCCAGCACAAAGAACAACTCTAACATTAATTTGAAGGTGACCGCTAAAGTATGAGGTTAAAACACGTTGCAACTATCAGCTTAAAGCAGTTATTAATAAAAACCCATCCAACATGTATCAACTGGTCTGGTATTACTAGAAACTAAAATCTTAATCTCAAAATGATGGCCCATATAATACGGTTGATTCGCAATATGACATTACTGCTCGCATTTGTAGCTACATCATTTGCAAACCATGCAAAGATTGGTGAGTACTTGCAGGAAAGACTAGATCTTACAAACCAGCTTGCTCCATTCCAAAATTGCGCAGTGCATTTAATGTTCAATCTCATCAAAGTAAAGGATTTTCCGCAATTGGACAATACATACGAGTTGGTACCATTGGCATTCCTGGTTGTCAATTCCTTCTACTGGTACCAAAAAAGCCCTAACGGCAAGGTCTTTTGTAACCGTCATCCGGTGGAGCTGATAAAAAAGTCTTCAGAGTTTTTATTCCGGCCAAATCTCCAGTCAAAGCTCACTTGCACAATTCATGTGTATATTGACCCGGCCCATTGTCCAATGTGGGAGTTGCAGAACCCAGTATTGCCTGGTGTGAACCATATTAACATGACATTACCGAATACATTTCTAGACATTGCCGCGAACCTCAGGGAAACTATTCACATTGGAATTAGTAAATACTATTGGTTCTTCGCCCACGTGACACTGGACAACGGATAGGCTACTAAGCAGTTCTCCAACTGGAATTCAATATTCTTCACCGTCGACTATTTCTTCATCAACTTTGTAGATGCCGTTCTGCCCGTCAAGCTAGTATTTCTAATTCAATATTCCGTTGCAGAAGGACACTTCAAAGTGAAATCTAGCTCCTTTGTTCTGCAGCCATTCAAAACGGGATCACGACTGCTGGAATCAATTCAGCAACTTGGGGCAATTATTCTTAACCCACATCTTTATTCTCACAATAAGGACTCCCTTGAAGCAATTGCAACACGACGGAGCACATGGTTGTGAAGCATTTGGATCAGCTTTTTCCAAATTCTTCTCTTCTGCCACTGGCACTGGAGGACGTTAGCAGAGCGTTCCCAATTCCAAGAGGATACATTGTTGAGAGTGCAGGGTCATTACAGACAATAGCAACTGAAGCGCCTTATCCTCTACATTTTTTAACTTGCACAAATCTAAAAAATTCTCAAACGTTATCAGCTCTCGGCCTCATATCTGCATTTGGTGTACACGTTTGGGCTGGCTTCATAATTTTGTCTGTTGTAACAATTTTCTACCTTTGGCGAACAGGATGTCTGTCAGTGTGGGACCAGCTTACATTTTCTTACAATCTTCTCGTCGGACAGCCCATCTCCTTTCTCGACAAGGATAAGTTGGCGTTATTTCCATGGGTACTTGTTGGAATGCTGCTATCAAATGAGTACAAAGGCGACAATATTACGTCACTTGTTAGCGAACTCGTTGAACAGCTGCTCGACAGATTCGCAGATTTGATCAATTTCCACTTCACGCTAGTGTCCATGCCATACATTAACAGTAAGGAAATTGCGAATTTAAATCAAAGTATGCTTATATTAATAGAATGTAGTATGGGCTTGTGTCAGACTGAGTTGGACTTGTATTTTATATAAAATAAAATAAAAATGTAAAAATAGTACAACGTCTGGGGATAGCTTGTGCGGTAAATTGATGCAAAACCTGATATACCGACCTAAGATTCTGGTGGAATATTTTGACCCACAGTTACAAGCTGCTTTAATGGATCTGTTCAGACAATGTAATCGGAGTGCCTACGTGGATACTTACGACAGAGTGGCAAATGTTTATTCTCTAACCGCTAGAAATAACGGAAATGGTAGAATCCAGGAGACTGATTTGCACATCAGTACACATCCGTACGAGCCATTATATTTTGTATGGAGTTTTCGAAAGTTGCCTGTATCCGCTGAAACATTTTCCAAGAGAGTTGGCTCCATTGCGCAATCAGGCCTAAATGGTCTTTGGCTTGATCGACATCGGAACCATCTACCTCGGGACATAAAACATGATATTCGTCGTTACCACGCGGACAGGGAAAACATGCGGAAGCAGCCAACTCCACTTTCGATGCGAGGTAATGTGATTGTTGTATTTTATGTATGGGTTAACATGCTTGGCCTATCTATAATAACCGTCCTGATGGAGTCTCGGAAAGTTACATGTCGCGTCGTTAATTTTTCGTGGCAGTGGCCAACTCTGCCGGGATTTAGTTGCCCGTGTTGGAATCCATTCAATACTGGGGTTCGTGGAAGTATCAGAGTTATCAACACAATTGAGGAAATAATTAGGATACAAGTAAGAGCACGGTAGACTATAGCTATGCATTAACATTTTAGTAATAATAAACACGAATATAAACATTAACACGTCAATTTGTTGTTCAGAATAAGTCATTTAACTTTTCCTCCTTGTTTTGATGATATAATAAATATCAATATCACGTTTTCACTATGAACATTAGTGGTCATCTGATTATATAGTAAATAAAGTTTAAATGAACCATTGCAAGTATTGTGTTCCGTTTGGTTGGTTTTAACAATGTGTGTGTTTGTATACGCGAGTTGAAAATATAGGTACATTTATTAATCAATATTTCTCTGCAAGTTTTCTCGGCACCACTCCATGCGATAGTACAAGCATTTGGAAGTTATCAATAGATGCTCAACTTCTAATGCGTATCTAATCAAGAATGTACACATGTCAGTGCGATTTAAACAAATATCCTAAACTAACCGAATACTCTTTTACCAAGTACATGTCATACAAGATGGTAAATACCTTCCGTTTGGAAAATTCTCTGATTGCCCATTTGCGAACTGCGACTTATTCTTCATCATGTATAATTTGTTCAAGCAGCGGAAAGGTGCAGCAGTTTTGCAACGCCTCAACATATACCTTCAATTATGCCCTGCCAAATTTAATCATATTTGTTGCTTTCCTCACGCGGTGCGCACAATATCAAATGAATTGAATGAATTACCTTCAAATGAAGGTTTTACCTTAGAGAAAATGTTGAGGAAATGCATGTAAACTAACTCTAATTTCAAATCGCGAAGAATTGAATATATTTTGGCAGTATAAGGGTATCTTTGCAGTACATGTGTTGTCGTAGTACTTTCAGCAATATATGCTCTCTGAGCTACTGGCTGTAATAGACAATGATATCAGTGACGGTATACGCTTTTCCAAGAATTTTGTTGATATACGTAACTGTACTCACTAAATGTTTGTGCGGTAGACGAGCTGACAGTGTACCGTTACGCGACTCCGCTTTCGGTAACTAACATATTATCTGCGTCTTTTCTCAGCACAATATTTTGGCGCTTTGCCAATCCTTACGTGTCAGATTTTCGGTTTTGGTGTTTGTTGATTACAAAAGCAATGTCACTTTATACCAGAATCATATTTTATACACACAATAGTGACCGTTGCTGACGAAAATTGGAAACACAAACATAACTGTTGCTCAGAGAGCTTAATACAAACAACCTGGTTGAATTTCAACATAATAGACGCGCTTCCGTTAAAATCCTTTTCTTAACAGCGCTTATAAACATGGACACCATTGAGGCATCCGAGGATGTAACATGTCCAATTTGTTTCGAGGTACCAAAGGACAACATTTTTCAGTGCCGAAATGGTCACTCGATTTGTGCGGATTGTTCTGGCGGCCTAGAAAACTGTCCACAATGTAGGGTGTCGTTTGCGTCATGCAAAGTCCGAAATCGCGCGCTTGAGAACATTTTGGAAAAGCTAACTTTTGAGTGCGTGTACAAATCTGAAGGCTGTTCCGCTAAGCTGACACGAAGAGATCACTCTGGCCATATCTCACGTTGTCAATACAGGTTAGCTACGAATTATTTACCAACACAATATTGTCTTCATTAAAACAGTTGACTGTATGTATTTACGTAAGTATATAAAATCCTCTGTTCAAATTTGGTCAGTGGCAACATCAGGCTTTGCGAGCAGTTGGGACACACGTGCGGCTTCATCCTTCACACAAGCAGGGTTTCCGAAGCGGTGGATCATTTCAAGCAAGTGCACCAAGCACTTTTTATTGAAGGGGACTATTTTTGTGCACGATTATGGGCTCCCGGAAATATGTTGGCGCAGTACGACGAAAACAAGCCTCCACCAATCATTGTGGATCATCTTGGCGACATATTCATTTTTCTCTACGTCCCTGGGGAAGCCAACGATGCTTTGTATCTTTATTGCGTCATGCTAAGCAATAACAAGACTACATCGCCAAAGGACTTCAGGATTGAATTCCTGGTCAGAACATTAATGCCAAACCAGGTCGCTGACCGCAACATAGAGTCATATTTATTTGACATAATTATTCGCTTAATTTACAAACGGATAAACAAATGTTATGGCTTTTTTCAGTCACCAAGTATGCGCTTAGTCACATCGCCCTTCCCAATTGAGGAACGCCTGGACGTCACAAAGCACTCCGTATTTCGAATTCCAGACCAATTATCGCCCTACTACGCTCAGGATGATTTCATAGATGTTTGGGTTGCCATCTCTCGGCTGACACCAAATGCAACCTAACTTTAATTATATTAAGGGAATTGAATCTATTACTCTCAACTATTTTTATTTCAATTATCTTTGTAAAACTTACAAAATACGTGGCGTAATAAATTCGTGCCGTTGATTTAAAATTGTGGATTGGCTTCATGGCGTTACTCATTGTAACTGTTGTTGTGAGCGACTGATTTAACTGACTTAAACGCCAGGAACTTACGAGGTCTTAAAAAGTCAAATCTGCAGGCCCCACGGTTCTAATCCTATGCCGAGAGATGCGTTCCTAAAATCATCACGCTCAACATGATCGCAAGCAAAGTGCACATTTTCCTATACTACAATAAACATGTCTTGATAAGACACGTTTTACCGATAAAATCACTGCTCCATTATTAGAATCACTCTTAAAACAGTTACTTATCAGTGGTTTTTAACGGGATTTTAAATCCTACGGTGATTTTGTTGCCTACGACCCATTTAATTTAACGCTAACAAATTTTTTAAAATAACGCGTTATGATCAGAATAATAGTTGCCTTGTGGCTCCTGGTGAGAAGGAAGCATACGGAGAAGTATCTACTGAAATCAGAGATAAATGAATTTTTCAATGGAGTGGAATCAAAAATCCAAGATGGTTAACATACGGGTGCAATGGATATTCAGTATAATAAGAATCAGTATGAAGTAAATTTGAATGTTTTCTCAATTCAGGAAGATAGATTGTTAGATTCTGGTTGAACTCGGTAAAGTAATGCGAAGTAGCATAGTTCAAAATGGTGAATACATTCAAGCAGCAGTAAAAAGTGTTAACTCGATGAAGGCACACAAGTCGGCCATAAGTGGGCTCTTGTCTGAAATTAAAGTTCTTTCGTATGTGGGTAAACATGAAGACATTACTGAAGTTCTCGGTACAAATACAGGTGACTTTCAAAATGAAAAAGTGTTCATCTTCCTGAAGTGGTGTGAGCTGGGGTTACTTGAGAAATATCATAGCGGAATGACGGGTGACGTGACGGATTCTCTGGAGACATGCATCGTTGGAGTCAGGACGTATGCAGGGGAATGGAATACCTTGCTTCCAAGAACGTTGAACATGCTGACCTTGCGACGAGAAGAGTTCTCCTGTATTATATGAAAGATGTCAAAATTTGCAATTTTGGACTGTCCAGAAGAATATACAATTATACCGACTATGTAAAGTAACAGCAGGAACCTCTGCCCTGGAAATGGATATCGACAGAGGCCGTGAGAAATCTTGAGTTTGGCAGAAAAGAATGATGCATGGGCGTACGGGGTAACACTTTGGGAGATTTATTCCTTAGCGAACATCCCAATCCCTGGATGGCATGGAATATCGGTTTTGCTGATACTAAGGAAGAAGGACTGCAGCTGCTGGAAGCGAAGTACAACGACAAAAATTTGTAAACTTGTGTACATACTATTATTTATTATGCATTGACTAGAAATTGAAATAAATAATTGGGTTTATATGCAAACGTTAGGTATTGTTTTATGAATAAGTGCTGGCAAATTAACCGACATTGGCAGACCTAATGAAGATATTCAACCGACGGAGTGAAGTACAAGTCCGTGTTATTTGCAAGGAATACTGATTATTTCCACACATTTAATTCATCGCGTTTTATATGTAGGTAGAACCAAAATCACTCACATGACTACAAAGTTCATGACTTCAATCAAATTTTTCGGTTACATGAAATGAATGCTTCAATTCAGAAAATACTCACTGCATTTCTGAAATGGCAATCAAAGTATTATGTAGTTCCACACATTGAACACAATTTTCAGGGCGCATGAATGTAATTGCATGTGAAACTGGTCAATACATCATAAACTGACGTGTCAATTTCATGATCTTTGCTCACAAGTAAATTGGTCATCTAATGGAAGATATTACAAATAAACGTTAAATAAAGCAGATGATCAATTTTGAACTAGAATATTAGGAAATGATAATATTGAGCAAAGCAAATGATGAGCAAACCATTTTGTCCAAACTGATGTGATTTTTTGTTTTTAGGCAATCTAAATAACCTATCCGCCATCTCGTCATCAGGATAGAATGTGATACATTAACATGAATTGTTGCTTCGCAGCATCATTCGTGAATACATAATTTATACTGTCAGGTATGTATGACTAAACGGTGTTACTATCATGATTCATTGGTATACGTTGTCTTGATACTCTGAAATGACACAATACACTGTTTGGCATTAGTGTATTGTAGCACTTGATCTCAAAATATTTGAAAGTTAGTATAGTTCCAGCATAGGTATTAGTTTTCTCAGCATCACATAATGTTGCAACCGCATCCCTTATATTCTTATGGATAAAAGCAAAATCTTACATACTCAACTGTAGGAAACCACAGGGTGCATGCTAAAGCAAGTACTGTACTGACCAAACCTGACTCAATATATTTGCAAAACACAATTAAGATCATGGAACGACTCGAGTAACGGCTAAGTTTGCAAGGAGAGTATCATGGATACAAAACACTTACATGCGCAGGGCGTAAGCCAAAAAGTACATTCAGATTTCTTCGTTCACTTTCTGCAGTGCTTGAAATATTTGATATATATGTGCGTAATGACAAGGCATAAATTGCAATATGCATGCATACATGATATAGTGTGGCTATAACTTCTCTGTATTTAAAGGTATATGCATGCGATATACGTACATAGTTGCGTTACATTAGGTTAGGCTGGCAATGTTAGCTAGGTGCAAAAACAAGAAACAAGCTGATTGAGAGTGCAACAAGTTGTCCATATATTTCCGTCCACTCTCCAGAAATATGACGACAAGTCGGATTAATAAGGGCTGTTTAGAAAGGTAAGGATATTTTTTGAAATATCAATAATTTCTAATGTCGTCATTCAATCAGCCCAAGTTTTTTACCAAAACTTAAGCAACTTCAGGAGATAATACCTGCTGGGTTTCCAGGATCTGACTCCACAATCACGTGAGTAATGGCCGAACAAAAATGGTGGTCGATTTTGAGGTGTTTAGAAACCTAAGGATAGCATCATTAAAACTGGCTAAAAGATAGCAATTCCGACTATATATGAGTTTAATTGGTATTTTATGCCTAATTTAGTTATTTTTGACCAATATATTACGTTTTTGGCGAAATTGAGTAAAATCTGAAAAACGCCATTTACATTGAAAATCAGGATGGCCGGACTCCTGTGCCCGTAGCATCCACAACACACATCCAATTTTTGCGAAATATAGCTTAAAATGAAGAGGAGAGTTCAATGGTTATACATCCGATAATATCTGGAAGTTTGTATACGCGCGATTCGGCGACATTTGACATCAAACAATCAGTAAGCTAGTTTTTTATGGTTTTACATCTTAATTGGCGGGATTTATACTGCGAAAACTTTCAGTTGAGAATATTTAATGTCAGAGTTCCCGGAAATTTTATGATGTTAACTTACGTACTAGCAATAAGCCTTCGGCTTTATTTTAAGCTATATATTGCAAAAATTGGATGTGCGTTGTGGATGCTACGGGAACAGGAGTCCGGCCATCCCGATTTTCAATGTAAATGGCGTTTTTCAGATTTTACTCAATTTCGCCAAAAACGTAATATATTGGTCAAAAATAACTAAATTAGGCCTAAAATACCAATTAAACTCATATATAGTCGGAATTGCTATCTTTCAACCAGTTTTAATGATGCTATCCTTAGGTTTCTGAACACCTCAAAATCGACCACCTTTTTTGTTCGGCCATTACTCACGTGATTGTGGAGTCAGATCCTGGAAACCCAGCAGGTATTATCTCCTGAAGTTGCTTAAGTTTTGGTAAAAAACTTGGGCTGATTGAATGACGACATTAGAAATTATTGATATTTCAAAAAATATCCTTACCTTTCTAAACACACCTTACTTCATCTTGACTGACTCAATAATAAAAGTGTCATTAAGATTGTTGAGGTTTATGATTCTTCACCTCCGCCCATTGAGATCATTATAATCCAAATAAATTACTAACATAGTGTTGCACTACTGACTCCTGAAATTAGGGAAATGGAGAAACTAGCCTCGTTTTCTGAGGACACAAGCTGTCCAGTTTGCTTCGAAATGCCAAAGGGTGAGATTTTCCAGTGCGTCAATGGCCACATTATTTGCAATGAATGTTCAACGAAAGTGGACAAGTGTCCTCAATGTAATCTTCGATACAATGAAGATAAAATTCGTAATCGGGCACTGGAGTCAATCCTGGACAAGATCAGCCTAGATTGTGTTTACAAACCGAAAGGATGTAAAGTCAAGTTGACAAGAAAGGATGTTTCCAGTCACACCGGAAATTGTGTGTTTGGGTTAGTAGTAATTCATATTCCAAGAATCCCAAAATTGTATTAAATTTGTTTTACTGTTTTTTTTAAAATGGGAAATTTCCAATTTGTGGTTTCAGAGGGAAGCCAGTCAAACTTTGTGAGCACATTGGATTCAAGTGCGGATTTGTGATGAATACAAATCAGATTAAAGAAGCGCTTTTCCATCTGAAGGTGAAGCATGGTCTCCCAAGTGCAAATACTTTCCCAATAACGCTTAGCATATCCGGTGTATCTGAAGATGGGACAATCCAAAATAACCGCATTATTTGGCAACCAGCAATTGTTGAGCTCCACGGTCACTCATTTCTGGTATATCTGAAATATAACATGCACAACAAGTACGTGTCGATGCATTTCCTGTGGACGACTGGAAATTCTCCTTCTCAATTCCAAGCAGAATTCCACATCAAAACCAATACTCCAGTGGAGGTAAAACCTTTAAAAATAATATCCGTGAATGTTGAGCTAGAATCAAATTACAGCCATATAAAAATGAACATGTTTCTTTAATATTTTTAGTATCCGGACTTGGTGTGGAAGACGTCACCAATACCATTCAAGTACGCACTGGACTCGGTGGCGGATCCAATTTTTCGGTTCCCTCAAAGCATGTGGAAGCACTTCCGGAAAAGTGACGGGAAGATTGTCATTGCCGTTACCGTTACCAGGACAACAGAGAACATAACTTGACTGCATATTCAAAATGATTATTTCAAAGCTCTTTACGTTTAACCTCTGCAGATGAATACTTTAAATTTATGTATACTTGTTGCTCGTGTCTTCACAATTGACCATTGTACATATTTGAATTTTGTTATCAAACAGTTATCACACAATTATCGACATTATTGATACTTGTCTCCGAATTATTCTTGCTTGTAAACATTTACTGAAAATTAGTCTGAATTAATTTTCAAAAAGGATAATGAAGTAGATTTTAGGTGAAGCTGATAATAATCATCATTATTGTGAAATGTTTAACATGGAAAATAATTTTTATGGTTACTGATTGTATTTAAATGTCGTTGATGTTACCTGCAAGCCAATATATATTTTTCTGTGATGTAAGGTTGAGTTATAAAGTTAAGACTATATTACTTTATGTTCAAGCCATATAATAATCACTTCTAACAAGTAAGTAATTAATCCCTTGTAAGTAAGTAATGTGAGTTTGTCTTGTCTAATTGTACCAAACATAAATTGAATGATATACGAGTTTACAAGGAACTTTATATAATAAAAGTACAGCTATAAGCTGCCTTAGTGAATAACACGTGTTTCGATGATTATTGGAAATTAATAGGTATCCAACGCCGAAAATTGGAAGAAAAACAGCCTCTCTCGCATTATATGTATTTTACTGAAAAACGTACATTTAATTCTCGGATAATATGGAACATAATTTCCTGATGTGGTAGTTAGGTGCAATCCAAATCCATGTACTATCCAAACAAAAACTATTAACATACACTTATGTCATTATATTATATGTGTAGCGCATTCAGCATTCCATTTAATTACATAAACTTCACCTTTAAATAAATACTTTGATTTTGATGAACTCTGATAATATTGAAGTAATTCAATTTACATCCTCTTCCTGAAATGAACAAAGAAAAATAGGTCAAATCAATTGGCTTGGCACTCTACTCTTTGATTTCATAGCTAACCAAAAATATTCTCGAACCGAGAAGAGGATTCTCATTCCATTGTCCATATCATTGGTATGTGCTGACTAATATGCATTATGCTAGGGGATTTAGCTATTAGATAACATTTACCAACTGATTCCCACGTGAATACGATCAAATATTTAATTTGTTTGAAATAATTCAATACGTTTTTTGTTCTGTTAATGGCATATTTAAAATTTAAAATTTTCACTGATATGCAATTGTGCCGATTCCATTGACGTAGCCAAGTTTTGAGTCAGAATGGAACCTACTTGAGCAGTAGATTCGTAACGTAGTACTATTAAAAGTAATATTAAACTGGCAACGTTATTCTATCAGAAATGCCGATTGTTGATGCGGAAAGATCTTTACGCATGCTTTAACGTATCGTGACAGTTATGTTAAAGTTAAGCGGCAAAAAGAAATTAGGGGGCCAGCTGATAAGTTCTGAACAAGTTGCAGTACTACACCGGTTGTCAAAATTACATACAGTGCGGATGCGTGTATACTAGTGCTGTTCCTGCATTACATATAATACGGTATGGGAATCGGTATATAACGACACCCCAATTAGAGGATTTGATATTAAAATTTATTGATTGACTGAGCAGTCTTTACCAATATCCTACTACCCTTTTAAATGTACAAATCGATAGCAAAACATATCGGTTATCATATAACGTTGAATAGATTTGAGTTGATATCTACTTTTTCTTTATGCAAAATCCGGACGATAATCTAATTAAAGTTGCAGCACTTGTGAAGGTATATCTTAACCCTTTCAGCAATGCATAGTACAATGACGACTGATATACGCTTCCTCGATTGATCAAAAGAAGCGCATGGAAGTATGGAAATGTAGCTACAGTATATGAAATTAAATATTCTGAATTATATACAAATACATGTTCAATAATATTGCGAATGTTAAATTCCATTTTAAAATCTTCCTCCATTTGAACCAGTAAAAAAATCACGGGAACAGATGATCCTACATATATCATTGGAGGTGCATGTATTATCATGATGTTAAAATTTTTATAGAGCACGATGCAGACGCAGTACTCCATAAAATTGTGCTTTATTTGATCGATTTTATGATCATCGATTTTCACAGTGGTGGGTAATATTTTAACTTGTGTTGAATAATTTATTACTTCATGAGCAAAGCCTTTGAATAATGTTTAATATTTTCAGGTTGGTTATTGAATTATACGTGCCTTTTTTATATTACCAGCAAACATCATTTACACTCGTATACTGGAAATACGCGAACAAGCTAAGCTGATGTTGAATTTTTTCCCTTTTTCACCTACTAAGCGCATTTAAAAAGTAAATGGAGCTTTCAACGATATTTGCGTTTTTGCTGTAGCGTAAACCGAAGATCAAGTGATTCTGCAAATACCCTCTTTTCGGCCTCAGTTTTCGAACATATTTCATTTTATTGCAATATACGTAGTACTGGTACTAGACCAGTTGAATTATCAATTACTAAGTATTATTAATTATAATTAGCTTTATAGTTTGACTTAAAATATTGGAATAACACAAAATTGTGATTTTATTGACCCCGGTTCAGTTTCGGTGGCCGACAAAACATACGCATTTGGTTTACAACTACTTTGCATTCTGAAATCTCAATGCTAGCAGCAATATTCTGAAATCTCACAATCCGCAAAGGTCGAGCAATGTCGCACAAATTAATATATCTTTATCTACTTTGTGCTACGTTTAAGTCGTCACCCGACGATTTTGTAGCAAATGCAGATACTTTGCACGTTTCAGCTATAAATTCCTACTCGGACCTGGGAAACATTTCGGCAAACAAAACGTTCATTCGTTTGGGAAAGATGCTGCCAGCACTAGACCTAAGTGACTATTTCGCAGCATTTAATAAGCAAGGCTGCTTGTCATTTGTGGACAATGTTATACCAATAAACTTGCACCCGACAATTGAACCTATTATGCTACGAAAATTTGTGCGCGGGAATGCGACGTACACGTTCGAAGAACCACGAACCCGAAAGAAGAGAACAATAAGTAACTTTCTTTGGACGTTACCAAACCTGACTTATGCAAGTGAACAAGCAATAGATCAAGATTGCGACGCCTCCTATTACCGAACAGTAACGTATTTTAGTCTAGACTATTATTCACATGAAGACGACTTTTGTGTTCGATACAATCTCATAAGGTTCGCCCCTCGGTCCAAACCTTGGAATTGTTTGGCTCACTTTTCATTATACCTGCCAATAGTAGCGCCCAAGCACAATATCCACGAGTCAATTAACAACAAATTCCCAGGACCGTTTTTCAACCCGTCCGGACTTCACAGTCCTATTTCGTCCACGCAATTTATTAAAATTTTGGTGTTTGACCAAAGCTTTAGTGATTACAAGCACTCTAACAAAGCGCTTCAGGCTACGGCGGAGGCTCAACTTTTCTTCAAAACGGCAGCAGCATTAGCTCATATTATTGGTATCGAAACTGAGATTGGAACATCTGGCACACTCACGCAAATGGAACTGGAGACGATTGACATAAAAGGAACATTTGTTCTATGCGTATGCTTTCTATGCTCCGAAAAATTTAGAAAGGTCGGGATTTCGCTCCATGATATGTCTAGTTTAGCTTCAGGGGAAAACAAAATTGCAGATTGCTCGAGGGAGCATCATCGACTTGATTTCCATCATGCGTTAGAAGACAACAACTTTAGAAAAGGTTCCACCGAAGTACAATTTCACATGGCAAAATGCCAGAATCATGTTTCGTCACAGCGCTCCAGAGTTGGTATTCCTTACCCTCGTGCAAGTGACAAAATTGCGCATGCTTACGCTTTTGAATGGCTCTCAATATTCAAAAATTACAGCTACGTGGTGGGGATCGAAGGAGTAAGATATATTTGCATGAACGGGAAAACGGAAAGGATTTTCAATTACAAGGTATTTTTGAGTGCAAAGGTTTCCTACGGTCGCAGTATAGGTTTTATGCCTCAGACTGAGAAAAAAACTGGATTAAGCTTCGCTTTAATGACCACAATGGACCATGTCCAATCGTTGAGATTTGTAAGTTGTGGTCGCAAAGCCATATCCGGACTTAGATTTGAAGAGTTACGTCTCGCGTTCCAGAGAGAAGTTTGGCTCTTGATGGCCATCACGATTGGAATACTCCCATGTTTATTGTCGACCTTAGGAATGACGTCTGGTTTCAGCCTTGCTCGGTATGTGGAGTACGTTGGGATGTTTGTGCGCATTTTATTGGGACTGGATATATCGCGCATAAAAACGTCCTTTAAAGATGTGTCACCAACATTGATCTTAGGTTCATTTTCTCTCTCGGCAATTGTCTTGAACAACGCATACAAAGGTGACAACATGTTCCGACTCATAGAACCAAGAGCTGCTCTGCCCTATCAGAATATTTCCCAACTACTCGCAGATAACTTCAAACTATTCGCAAGAGTAAAGGAGATACACTTGGAACGACCGGATTCTTATGTTCGCGGTAATTCTCGACATATGTACGAACTGATTGAAGAGAAGTTCATGGTTAGATTGTTAAGCACTTTAATTTTTATACATCCCCGATACAAAATTAGCAACATTGAGAAGTTGCTGCTTCAAAACGTCACATTAAATTTCGACATCATACCTGCAATACAAAAGATTGCGACGGCGCTCAAATACGAGTATCAGGGTAAGTTTGACGAACAGCATATTGCCAAAAATCTGAATTTCACCAAAGCCATTTACCAACAAGATGAACGCAATTTGTTTGAAAGTGCGGCGGCATGCAAAAACGTGGCCGTCGTCTTGCCATTTTATTTGTGCAAAGAGTGGGCAAGGCGGCTTGAAACGGAGAGACCAGAATTTGGTGAACAAGTTGATATTGGGCTCGAAGAATACTTTCCTGTTGTCCATGAGTTCATATTTTACGGCATAGTTCCGCGTGTTTTAATTCAGAGGGCTAAGCAATTTGGGACTACCCATATATTTGAGTGGTGGCAAGATTTTGTGATGGGTAGTACTCAGTTCTTGAAAAGTAAGGAGAAAAGGTTGGAGGCAGCAAAATTGCAAGGAAATGTTTTGGTTATATTTGCGTCACTTGGTGTCGGATTAGCTTGTGCAATGATGGTTTGTGTTGTGGAATTACTGCCACTAATTTTCGGTCATCTTAAACGTAATATTCTAGAATTTGTAAAGTATTTTATGTTATTTGTAAGAACGTTATATAGTAGCATATCGAATCGTCTGCATAACATTTTTCTGCAAGCCAATCGTCATAATATGACACACCGTTTAAAGTCTCGTAGCAGTTTAGTTGTTCAAGTTAAATCTGCAGTTGAAATGTAGAACAATTTGATGTCAATATTAGAAATTAAGCCACAAATAAAGTACATAGATTGCCATCTGTTGTCATTACCCATTCATAAGTACCGCATTTTGAATGTTGGTCACACCTTTTCATTTACATTGCTTCACAGTAGGATCCGCGTGCCCGATTTGTGATGTTTGCTTATTTGACACATAGTGTCTACTTTGTTGATCAGTGCAGTTTGAATATCGGGTAAGCGTACCTGTTCCTTCATGCAATTTCGAATGATACGTGTATTGTATTTGTATAACATTATTTTATTTTTATATAAGGTGTACATAATAAGATTTGATTAGTCATTAGATGTTATGCTGTTTTAATTAGCAGAAGATTCAATTCTTTCATTAAACTTTCTGATTATGGTGCGACGATAATAGCTACAACATAGCCACATTGTTCCGTAATAACAGATTTCCAGGAGCGAAAACACACTGAACCCTAGGAAAAGCAGACCTCTCGCGTTTGCTAGATGTGCATCCATGAACAGACTCGTAAACTGTACATTGCATCAAATAATTGTTTATAAATGTAAATTGGGATTGCCTACAGATTGATTGAGTTATTGCACTTGTTGAGATACGCATATAAGCAACTCTACGTTTTATTCTGTCGCCCATTAAAAAAATCCGTTACTCTCTTATCCGAAGATTCAAATGGGACACATGCTTGCGGTAATCGATTTTGTGGCATAGCGGCAGGCATTCTTGGCATCTGGTTGACAACCCAGCTTTACCTTCATTTTCTTATCAGACGACCGTATCAACTGCCGACTCCCAAATAATGAGTTGTCTCAATGATTTTACTCAATTCAATGAAAGTTTGGTGATGTTGTCAACTATTTTCTTATCGTTTTTATTTGCGTTTTAACCTCAAGATCACAAGATGGCGATTCCGAAATCAAAATACGGAGCATCTCTCAAACTCCTCTTGAGACGCATTCATCCCCGATCCAACCTTACAATTCCATGATTCAGCAAATTCCTTCAAGTTCCTCAGCAAATTCAAAATGCGAAATGATGAACTCTCGTAAGCTTTCCTCAAGTTGATCACAAATTCTGCAATTGAGCAGGAGCACGTGGTCTGTGATTTTGAGAAAATACAATGCATGCCATTTCAAAAGATTTCACTTAAATCCGGTGCATGTCAGCGTTAATTGTAATCATTGGTAGCTGCGCAAATGCCAAAAAAATATTTGGTCTTCCGTGTAGTTTTCCTCTTCTTGTGGCGTCGTTGATCGCGACATTTTATACGCCTCATGAGCAACCAACAAGCCAGTTAGGTCGACGACATATTTCTTCATCGGATACATTTCCCAACTGCGCTTTCGACTGTCGTACTGTCGTTGAAAACAGTCTCCGTCAGCCAAAAATTCTATCATTGAATATATTTTGTGACGTTCAATTTAGAGATTCATTTTAGTTAAGCATTTGAGTGCATACATGACAACGCAAATATGGATAACACATTGTGCATAAATTACCATGTAAGTTGAGTTCTTTTGCCACAGATTTTCCCAAGTCGAATCCAAGTCTGGCGTAATTTTCAGCGCTGCCCCACAGTGCAGCAGTGAATTAAAAAATCAAATTTGATTCATAATGATGTCTGGACAACAATGTTGATTTGGGAACTGCTGCTCTAAAAAGCTTAATTTTTTTATATCACCTGGAACAATGTAGATTGAAGTTGGTTAGCACCATAATTTCTTCTAGGCGATCCATAAATGTAACATTAAAATGGAAAATAATGTTAAAAGCTGGATAGATTTTTATGACATATTTATGCGGACGTACCAAACAGGTTTCCTGCAGGCAACTTTCCATCTGTAATATTGATCATTGTGGAGTTGTTGAAACTAAAACATAAGTACATGAACTAATGTAGATAAATCAATTCTCGGTTCTTCTACATGCCATTATGTCAAATATCATTAAGGTGAAAGTGCGTCGTTTCTATGGCGCTAGCCAAATCATACCATATCGTATGCGCTGTTGGTGTTTCCAGGTCCAAGGTCATATACCATTCATGAAATAATATAGCTTGTTCGAGAAACGTCTTTGGTTCCACAGCCAACTACACAATGCATTAGAATACAAAACTAACATGTTTCTACATAGTTATACCTGATGTATATATGAGCAACATTTTTCGGTCGTGACCGCTTTTTGGCACGACCATTGCCAATCTTGTTGAAGTTACTATACTTGGGTAGGGTCTAGTGAAAAACTACCACGAGCCAAGTTTGAGCGCCCCATGTCCAGTACTCTGGGAGCGAGAGGTGTACATCCAAAAACAGGGGTTTGCAATTTTTGGCAGCCGCTCACGCTGAAACGGTTAGAGGTAGATTCATGAAATTTTGCACCAATTATGTTGGCATTATGAGCTAAACGTTCATGTATTTGGGACCGATATTCCATGAAATTTCTTATATGAAAAAAAATTCTGAATATTTTCGGTGTCATTTTTTGCAACTGAATGCCATGTGATGCAAAAATTCACACGTAATTTAAAAATCTAAAAAATACACCAAGTAGATCTAAACCCGCTCTACACGATGCAAAAAACCGCATTGAAAAATATTCACACCTGGCGAAGATATCTGATAAAATGTCTGCATGGTGTGAGTTTTTTGGGATGTTTATGGTATGCAAGTACATAATTCATGTAATAAAATCCGAATGACGAAGTAAATTCTAACTTCTGATGTCGACTTGACGTCCTTCTGCGCCCTACTGATACAGACAAACACAGAACCAGTAGGTTCTGGCAGTGTCTGCAAGTTTTAGTATTCGGCGCCTTAACACTAACTAATTAATTGTATTTAAAATTTAAAGATCAATGGAAGTGAAAATTGGACATAATTTCTATGAAACACGAGCAAAAATAATGTTTAGTGCATGTAACAGTAAATGAAAATGTAAAAAAAGTCCATAATTGGTACCGAAACTATTTACATCTTTAATTTTGATCCATCTTGCAAGACATTTTACTAGATACATATCTTCGCCAGGTCTGAATATTTTTCGATGCGATTTTTTGCATCGTGTAGAGCGGTTTTAGATCTACTTGGTGTATATTTTAGATTTTTAAATTACGTGCGAATTTTTGCATCACATGGCATTCAGTTGCAAAAAATGACACCGAAAATATTCAGAAATTTTTTTCATATAACAAATTTGATGGAATATCGGTCCCAAATACATGAACGTTTGGCGCATAATGCCAGCATTATTGGTGCAAAATTTCATGAATCTACCTCTAACCGTTTCAGCGTGAGCGGCTGCCAAAAATTGCAAACCACTGTTTTTGGATGTACACCTTTCGCTACCAGAGTACCGGACATGGGGCGCTGAAACTTGGCTCGTGGTAGTTTTTCACTAGACCCTACCCAAGTATGGTAACTTCAACAAGATTGGCATTGGTCGTGCCAAAAAGCGGTCACGGCCGAAAAATGTTGCTCTATAAGCGCACTAAATGTATCAAGTGCGCAATAAGTGACAGGGAATGGCAGATGCTAACATACTCCTTTGTATCCCTTATGAAATCTGGACCTTTGGTGAAGAAACTCGGGTAAATGTATGCAAATGCCCATGTCACCTATTTTCTTCAACAATGTCTCACTTCTGAGACTTGTAGTTTTGGATGACGACAACAGTTCATGTAGAGCCGTTTTCACATTTTGTAAAATCTTGCTTACCTGGAAAAGTCAGTGGTTAGTTCCAACTAATAAATGAATCTTTGTTTTCTCAATGGAGCGAAACGTGTGAAAAACCAGAGTACCTCTAAAACGACGATATCAGTAATCGTTCCAATTGCATAAAGCCGCTTTACTACTTCCTCGTCCAGAAAGGGTTCAAATTTATTGTAAACACTCCGAGTACAAAATAATTTCATATACGTGGCCTCCATTGATCCAGACGACACGCCGTCCCTGGTTCTAAATTGTCTCATGTTGAGACCATTCACGACGCGCCTCATTGCATTTGCCATTTGGAAATGAAGATAATTTGCCAAAGTTTCCGGACTTACACCATATAAATATCTTGGAATTTGTTCCATGCTGGATTCATTATGAAGGAATATTCTGAGTTTTGAAATTCTCGTGCGGGAATTGCCGTATATTCTTTGAACAAGTTTGTTGAAGTCAACCGGTGCATACAAATGATGTGTTTCAACCAAGTCATAAATCCAACTTTTCAAATCAAATTATTGTACAAAATAATTTATGCAGTGCTTAATCTGAATCCTTTAACTCTAGGCGATATAATTAAAATCCGTCAATGTATCATTCATTAGACCCCTTTCAAACTGTATTAAGTACATCGCCGCCGTCATCAAATAAGTTTCGTTAATACTTGTTGTACCTATCGCCATCAGAAACTCTTTCGCAGTAGATACAACAAATTGCTGATATGCTGGTACAATACCGTGTATATTGTTGGCCATTGCGATGGAATATTTTCCACTATGGCGGGCAGTCTCTACATTGAAATTATCGTTTTGGTTCAATGATCTACGTTGACCACCCACCAAATCTTCAGATACAGAGTAAATTGCCGAGTGACCAAACAGTCGTTTTAATGCCGCAACGGAAAGTATCCAGTCAAAAGCAGAAGCATTCCCGGTGCCGGGTGGGTACAGCATTGGCCAGTCACCGTACGCTTCTCACGAACGCAACATTACATTAATCTCCTCCCCTTCCTCTTTTTCTGGAGTTTCGTGGCCCATGCACCTCTTGTAAAATTGTTTAGATAAACGCAACGGCCTCCTGTCGTTCACGGAGATGGGTGTGTTCAAAATATCTTGCAACAAATTAGTAACACATGACACTATGCGACCAGTAAATTGAACCTAATTATTTTTATAAGCAAGTATATATATAAAAACATCAACAATTACCTTGGATGGAATGAGGAAAAAATCCATACGGGTAAGGCCGTCGATAAGAAGGCGGATCACTTCCGCTCTCCCACCCTTCAGTAGCAAACTTGTCTAAATTGTTGCATGGATCGACGGATGTGTTCATCCAGCTATGCATTTCGCCACCGACTAATGTTTGTATGGTTTCCATGGTCAAACCGATTTTTTTAAATCACCACTAGCGTACGTGTGCACGATAATCAGTGATACTGCATTTATCATACCTGACATCCTGCAAGGTTTGTTGTCTGCTTGAGGGTCATATGACTGGAGCTTGGTTTCCTCACGACTAACCAAAGTAACGATTGTACCAATTAGCAGGATACTTGCAATCGTAACGGAAATTGAGAAATTGTACATGATCTACCAATAAAATCGCAGTTGGTTTGACGAATTATGTATAAAATTTATTTTAATGCTTACAGTACTGAGATTTTTAAACCAAATATTGCTCTTAAAATTAAAAAGTACCTGGTCCCTTTAGAACGACAAAAGCTTGTATCGTCGATATCCATGTCTTCTTTGGTTTCCGCTATTACGATTTTGGATCCATTTTGGAAATCGGATTCTTCACGGTTTTCTCGGGTATTTAATGGGGCTCGTAAATGAGA
This sequence comes from Sinella curviseta, assembly GCA_004115045.4. Classification (NCBI taxonomy): domain Eukaryota; kingdom Metazoa; phylum Arthropoda; class Collembola; order Entomobryomorpha; family Entomobryidae; genus Sinella; species Sinella curviseta. The sequence continues at coordinate 7,127,621 of CM023200.3, read as the reverse complement.
CCCACGTTCAACCTGGACACTACTCCCGTTTTCCATTTTGAAAGTTGTCGCCGGCTTTATTTCATCACTGCTATGATATTGATGTTAGTGGTGAGATGTTGATACAAATTAATATATTGCTGCTCTTGCTTAATATTGACAGAAAAAAATGGTTCTGATACTATCTGCATTGCCATCCATCTCGTACAATTTACTGAATTCCAATTTGTACCACAACTTCGTGTATATGATGCAAAGCATCCACGGGATGCTTAACGACTATCTCATCATCATTATCGGTAAGATGAAATTGATAAGCCCGAACAGCAGGCAATGCTGTGAATGGATATAGTCATAAGTTATGACCCATAACACATTTTCGTGTTACAGGGTAATACACGATTTATGGCAGAGTTCAACTGCATCGTATAATGATATCAGATTGCCTAAATTTGACCTTGAGTTTTATATATCGACTGTGTAACTGTAATTTGGAACAACTGAAATACGTGTCAGTGTCAATATGATACAAGTGCAATTCATGTAAATCTCAATATGAATCAAGTGAATTTTGGGGCATATTGAGATTTCAACACTATCAGATGGAGAATAAAATTCCCTTCAAAATGATACGCCACACACCCAATTAAAAATTCGTATAACCATAAAAACAATTTTTGCATGCCCTTATGACGTCACGAAAATTAATTTAATATTATGATTAATTAGCAAATTTGTTAATTAATAATTCAATGGTCTCACTGACAATGATGCTGTGCTACCAATGTGCATAATTTGGATTATTTTCGCATGGTTTAACAAGTATTAGTCGAGTAATTAATACCTAATTCAAAATCGAGTATTGTACAAAAACACCGTTTTCCAAAAGTATGCATTTTGCAAGTGATTCATATTGAGATTTACATGTTTGTTACATGTACCATATTGAGACTGACACGTTTTTCACTTGATTCATATTCCAGTTACACCGTCGATATCATCTGCGAGTTTGCCGTAGTTGAATTGATACGAGACATAATATTATGCTTGGATTGCATCAACTAAACGACTCATAATGTATCATTGACTAAAAGTTGCCTCGTTGGCCATCAGACATTGTATCATCATAACTGGTAAGCTTGATTCCAGCGTGGATAGTTATCATCGATAGCAATTGCGTAAACCATATCATGCCATAAGGAACGGACAATGCGAATTAATTACCGTGCATGTCATATTGTTTCAAGTTTTTTCGGCAACGTTAAGTTTTATATTCTTCGTATTCGGAATATTTATTAACGTATGTACAATTTAGCAATTGAATACAAATCAATCAGTTAATACATAAATGCATATTAGATTAGAGGAAAAATTTCAATCTGTTTCCTCAATAGTGACAGTATATAGGATCTGTCCATCCTTGATGAAGTTGGAGGACAGCGGTACTGGAAATCGAAATATGGGGTGCTTTACGGTACTTATTGCGTTCTTGATATAGGTCGGCGGCCCATTCCATATCAAATCTGGGCACTACAAATAAAAATAGTTTTGATTAAATCGTCTATATTTTAAAATAATTTAAAGGTTGACTGATTTCTAGAAATTACCTCTCTGCGGTTCTGTGTACGAAATAGAAACTCAGCTCGAATGTCTTTAGATAACGGTTTCTCATCCCCAGTCATTCTAATGCAATGCAGGAATCCGCCGTAATCTTCCTTCTTGAACATGTAAATAACGAGGAACGTGTGGCCGTACTGATTCACAATGATTGGGGGCGGCGTATAGGTAACATGAGTGGGAAGCTTGTTATCAGGAGTCTGCAGAGCCACACTAAATGGATTGTGAGTAACTGTGGATGAGTTGTGCATTCGCTTGAAATGAGTCACTGCCTGCTGTATGTTATCTAGGCTGATTATATATCCACAAGTATAGCCCAATTGTTCACACAGATTTATTCGATCCACACTGTAATAATTATGATAATCGGAAAAATTAAGTCGTTAACAGAGTCCATTCCGTCCATTACGTTACTGATATTATAGTTCTTTTTTGAATTATCTAGTTACCTGAACAAACAGTTCCTTGTGTGCCATACGACTTGCTGCCGTGAAATTTTGGCGGTACATCCTTCCGATTTGTACACGCAGTCCAGCTCTATCTTGTCCAGAATAGTCTCAAGTACCCTATTCCGGATTTTGTTTGCTTCGTAGGGAACCCTGCACTGAGGGCATATCGCTAAATTAGCAACACAGTCACGGCAAATTGGGTGGCCATTATTGCACTGGAAAACTTCATTCTTTGGAACGTCAAAGCAGATGGGACACTTTAGATCCTCGGATACGTTATTGTCCATTTTATCAAAAAAGCTTAGAAGGCAATCCGTAACTAATCTTCGACGAAAATAATTTTAAGAGAACTGACTTGCGTTGTGTATATCTTGGTTTCAATAGCTCAAATATATCTGACACGACGCAACAGCTCGGGCGTATGCTAACTGATGATATCACCAACAAATTTTATCACTCATTTTTATCTCATGGCAATTCACTGACCAAACTAACAAATAAGTCAGTCATATTCAATATGATCATGCCTTATTGATAAAATGAGGTAATATGGACTGAGATCATATCAATCAAGCATACATATGTACAAACGAATATCGCGTGCAAACGACGCCACATATCCTGATACGCTGACGTGAACTTTATCGCAAGGATATACATTGAGGTGTACGTGAATGATCAAAAATGCATCGTATTTATAAAGATAATGTTAGCATTGTACATATGAGGCTGTCAATAAAATTATGTAGCAATCGTTAATTGATCTTAGCACTGAATTTTCCAATCTTCGTTCACAATGAATTACTCAAATACATATGTTTAATTTATTACATACACGGAATTACATTATTTATTAGTTGCAGGTCCAAACAAACAGCAGCAACAGAAATTATATCCTAATCGGCAAGGCAGGCGGCCTGGTCTGATGGCTAAGGACTAGGACTTAGGACTGGAGGAACCGCGTTCCATCCCACGTTGAGGAGGATATTCTTTGCTTCCAACCTAAGGCCTGTCGGGCAGTCTAGAGGGGAAAAGAGGTGTCGAACCGACCTCTAGCCAAAACGGGTACAGTGGGTGATGACTCCCGCCCCAGAAATCGGAGTAATACCTCTCAGGCTGTCGCGGGGAAACCCATAGTTAAGTTAGTAGTATAGAGATATGGACCTTGCGTATGTGTAAGTCGATCTCTAGGAACCTGGGGTAATGCCTAATTAGAGTAAAGTCTACTATACGATATTGTGTCTGCAGTAAAGTCAATAAATAAAAATAAATAAAAATAAATAATCGGTCCCAGCACTTAGGAAACTAAATTAGTCATAAAACTAGATAATATTTCGTTCTGACTGAGTTACGCATTGAAATGAGTATAAATATTTGCATTGAAATAATCATGTTTGTCACTGCACACATTTGCGCGGTTTAGAGTTTTTGCTAGAAACTCTACCCGGAAATCATGGAGCAATGTGTTTTCATTTTTGGTGAACATGACACAATGTCAATATCCGCAACTCTGACCATGGCTGTCTGCAAACATGACCCGAAACATTTGACCATATTTGTCCAGAATTACTGGTTACGGGATATAGCTGGAGTAGCTGGATAGCATATTTTCAGGCGCCCATAATCTCACAAAAATTATTTTCGGCATTAGTAGTTAAGTTGTGTATTTCCCTGAAATGAGCCACGGCTTCCTGTGCTATATTTGTACTTATCACAAACCCACACGTATGTTCCAGAACATTGCAAAGTTTGATGGCCATGCCGCTGCTCAAGTAATAAAATATCACTGAAGCTAACGTACGTACTTAAATCTCAAGGAAAGGTATATCTCGAGATATATTTATAGTTAATACTTGCAGCTTGTTGAAAAATTGAACGGCAAGTGTATCATGGCTCACTCTAAGTGTCCATTAACATTTCAAATGCTTTTATCTTTATCGGTTTCCAAACATAATCTGTGATGCTCTCTCTGATATTGCATTATTGGCTGCATAGCAGGCTGTTTGCATGTATGGTGATTAGACTGATAAGCTGATAATACATACCGTGCTGTTCCAGAGAACATACAATTTAGAATCAGAGAGCATATTGTTTAATATTTTCTTTTCCGTGCAATGCTATATGGGAATAATGGCTCCAGATAACCAGCTTTCTTGTACGACTAAAATAATTTTATACTTATTGTAAATTTAAAAAGTGCTGCATTTAGAAATGTTTAGGTTTGCATATAATTGCAACACAAAATTGAAGTACGGTGTTGAAAGCAAATATCCCTTCCCAGCAGTGGTGTTGGTTCTAATGATTGGAAGCGGATGTCCTCCACTATTAAATACCCACTCGTCTATGCCGATCAAGTCATCCGTGCTAAACAATAGGTAAAGATATTTGAGAGTTTTTGCCATGAAATGTGACGGCATGACATCAACATATCTCGGACTTCTTGCGTTCACATTAACAATTCCAGCGTATCCCTGAGCAGGTCCCACTTTTGTCAATACTTTAATAGCCGCCGCAACATGCCATCCCCACTCACGATATTTTACATCACCAGTGATACGGTAAAGTGCAAGATATGACTCAATCACTTCTCCACGAAGGAGGTAGGCCAACTCGGTCGCATTTGTTCCCACGGCTTCAAATTGTGCGTTAAAGTGAAAGATCTCCGGACCTGGGAAAAAATAAACGGGTATTGGAAATAGTAGATAGCTGAGTTTGCATAGTAAAGTTATTCGTACCTAGTTGCATTCGTGTCCTAACGTATGTTTCGTGACATGTATTGGTAAAGTTTCTTGCAATCTCCAAATCCCTCGCCGCATTTCGTATGATTGGATCATGGAAGGACCCAAGCGCAAACATACCACCTGTGAATAATCGTAACCTAAGTACTCACAGGGCCTAAAACGCGATGTGTATTGGAAACAAGATTTTGTTTGCGTTTTTCTGACCAGCAAAACAATGGTAGCCGGTAATAAAGTCCAATAGCCGGTCATCTATACTATCTGCAATGTATTTCAGATGACTGCGTTGGGAAACTTGTACAAGATTGTTATTCACAAAGGCGTTAATCGCCGCATCGTAAAGCTGCCGAGCATCCACATCGTGAAACATAATACTGGCTTTTAGTAGATAGTCGTAGAAGCTGCCTCCAAGTGGACCCATGGATACAGAGTCTAGTCAATCAACAAGAACAATTAAATTGCTTAGAAAAATCTAAATTGCATCATATAAGTTCATAAATACTGCAAGGCTTGCTTTGCGTATACTGGCCAGTGTTAGCGTCCATAAAATTCCAGTATAGACCACTAGGCTTAGCTATTCTCAAAACATTTCGAACATCTTGCACCCATTTAGCATATGTAAGATTGCCGGTCTTTGCGAAGAGGTACATGAACTCCAGATGCAAGCCGCCGACTTCTCCAAGGATAACTTCACTGTTTCCGTCCGATTGCTGGAGGTGAAATGGGAATAAATGATTTCTATTTTTACTTACTATTAAACAAATAATAAAATGGATATAATGTAAGACTCCTGTATCGTTAATTGAACCTACTCCCGAGCTAATGTTAAGAGAACGGTGTGGAAGACCCGAACGAGTTCTGAAGGCTGGGAGGAGCAAATCAGCCACTTGGGTAGCCTTTGAGAGGAAAGCTGTATCACCCGAAACAGCGTAGGCTGAAAGATATCCCCCTATTATTCGCTTGGTCGTATCGTACACAAAAACGGGGCCACCGTTGTTGCCCTGTCAATGGATGGAGAGGTGATATGAATTTATCGCGATCGGGAGAACGTTTGAACGTTTTACTAGTCGTCACCAAGGTCACTATCCTGGTCAAATTTCTATACTATGTTTTGCTGTATTTAAGAAATTGGTATTTGGTTTTTTACGGCTCCACTGAAATTGACGCCAAGGGCAAATTTTTTTGCCTCCTCGTACTCGTCCATCATTTCCATTATCCAAAGCGTATCCAGGGATTCAATAATTGTAGCACCAATTGATATATCACCAAAGATTCCCCCACCTTGTCCGCTTTGACTTTCGGGCTTTAGCTCGTTCTGTCTCCATGCATAGACCGTATACATCTCAAAGGCTTCACCCATCATCTGTCATGTAGTAAATGTGAAATACACATTAAATTGTGTCAATGCTCATATTCTACATATACTTTAATGAATGACTGTCACGCTTAAAATTGTAAATATTGGAATCCTTCAAGTGAAACGAATTTATACTTTGATCGACGTAATGCTAAATATTTTGCCTCACCTGTCTTACAAAATCCCTTCTGGTATGGGTTTGCACATCCGGATCCACGCCACCTTGGTTCGGCAAGGCTTGTAGGTCGGTCGTCTTGACAAGTGGGAATATGTTCGTTCTCATGATGCCCGCACAATAATATACGAAAAGTATGTTGAGGATTTTCATGTTGGTAAATACCTAAATGGAATCCTTCACTTATTCAAGAGTCATGTTGACTTTAGATAATATAAATTTATGCTGGTCGATGATCGAGGCTCGATCTAATATCGGATAATTAAGATCACCATGAACTATGTATTATGTTGTGCAAGTGCAAATATGTATGTCGGGAAATAAAAAAAAATCAAGCACTTTTTCCTTGTTCCATTTGCAAAGTAATATATTTTTAGAAAGTTTATCATCCGAAGTAGAGCTGAGTTTGCCACTATAAGGAAACTGTCACGTGTACGATATAAATTTGGTTTTCAACTCGTGTTGAAATTTGAAAGCTGCCAACTATAAACAATAAAATCACAATGGGTTCAACTTTTGATTGCATTGAGCAGCACAAGAGTAGAGCCATAAACAAATTTTCTGCTACACGCACTCCTACCGAACTTACTTGTATGTACTGCCATAAACACTAATTTATGTTTGAGGGCGACGCAGGGGAAATGCAATTAGTGCGGACGAATACACGTGCACAAATACAACTACTCGCGAACTTATCTACGGGTTCATTTTGTCTCTGCAACATAGTTCAATCATTTCTGTTTGGAATTTCAGCAGAAACCCATTCAGATTCTTCACATTCATTACGACGCTCTTTTATTACAAGATATATTTAATTTGCTTTACGCCTTAAGAATACATATATCAATACGAAAATAATAAGAGATGCATTTTGACAACGTATTTTTGATACACATCATTAATATATTAATACCACATTTGAGTTATTTGCACACTAGTGACGAAAACCATATTTGTATCTAGCCACAAGCATCTCTTTTACTGGAAAAAACAATATAACTATCACCGAATTACTGCCGCTTGTATTGTGATGCTCATTGTAACGCTGAATTCGCCTCTGGTGCACACCGTGAATGTAGTGGATGACCGTGTGGCTGATTACAGCGTATCTTATCATCGCTTTTTCCCATATATAATGTTCATGGAACCGATACGGTTTCTCTCATGCCAATCATTGGTTGTTATCACTCTGGTATATACTACATTATCAGGTACAATTCGAGTGTAGTTTATGTTGAGTTTCACAGCTGTAAGAGCACCGTTTAATATTGCACCAGGAAATTAAATACATAGTTGGTTACAGGGGGAAATTAGAAAAATTAATACGCATTAGTTCGTCAACAATTATGTCGACGCCACTATCCAGATTCACTTCAAAGTATACGAAAGGGGCCACGGAAGAGTCAACATCATTACTAGCAAACGAATTTATAGATCCACAGGAGGAGGACAATGATAGCCAGAGCGAAGGCGATGTTCCCGAGAAGAAAGAGAGTAGGCTCAATGACTCCAACGCCGCCGCATTGCAAGGATGGATATCACAAAGGTAATGTTGTAGTTTAGCGACGCGTCTCTTTAGCCACATTGAAGTACACATTTTTATTTAAAGAATATTGTTTCCTAGAACCGCAAATATCCTGAGATGGACTGGAATTGTATTGCTTGTTGTACTAATCGTCATTCTAAAGTCTCTGGTACGGACAAGTGAACCATCAGAACATGATGATGACGGTTACACCAGCTACAACACCAAACCTCAATTTTGGGGTATGCGAATTTCTCCAAAAATTGATGAGCACATCTCAAATACTGTAATAGTTACATTTTAATACAATTCCAAACATTTTTGTTGTAATCGATAGAACGTGACATGGTCAGTTGGATCAATACATCTGTTGATCCCTGTGAAAACTTTTACGAATTTGCTTGCCAAGGCTTGCAAAAGACGAACACACGTTCATGGTACATTCCAGCCAAGAGCATGTTTGGCAAGGACTTGGGAATACGGAGACTGGATAGTATGACAGGTATTCCCGTCATTTGCTTAAAATATGTAGCATTTTGTATCCATAAAATATAATATACTGTTATTCATCATTTTTTATTCCGTAATATTATTTGTTTAGAGATTTTGGAAGAGTCTGATGAACCTGGAACAACGTACCCGCATGCATTCGTCCAGGCCAATGATTTTTATAGGAAATGTATGAACCTCAGCACATCTAGCATGGCGTATAATGCCGAGTTTCAGAAAATTTGGGAGGTTTTGCAAGAGTACGGTGGATGGCCAATGTTGCACAGGCCGGGCTCCTGGAACAGTTCCTCTTTTGACTGGATCAAGTCAGTAATTGATTTGCAAAGGCTTTTTGGCAAATCAATAATTTTTCACTTTGGCGTGGAGAGAAGCACGATATATCTTACTCGTACCCTTACATACCAAGGGCTATTCAAAATCCGAAATGGCGCAAATGCTTACGACGTACCACGTCTTATCGCTCGTATTAAGGGCATAGCCGCTAATCTGCTGAATGCTCATGGGGTAACCGAAATTGAGGCGGCGGCCCTGGAGGCAAATGCTATACGAATCATTAATGTCCAAGAAATCATATATACCTTTCTAGAGAATGGATACCTGACCTCGAGGGGCACCGACGACATCCTTCTGTCCGAGAAAGAAAGTGAAGAGGTAATTTGGTCATATGAATTTTGGATGTATATCCAACTTGGGATACATCAAAATGAATCATCTTTCACATGTTCGATACTAAACGCATTTGCTTCTCCAGTTCCAGGTGGACGTTGAGCATATCACGGAGATTTTATCTGCACACATGCCTGGAAATATTACACAAGTAGAGGTCAGTGACTGTTTCAAGGGAGAAGCTTACGTGAAGAAGAAATATCCATCTGAATCCAGCTAAACTGACGACATAAACGAGGTACACCAATCAAAAAATATGCTTAACAAATGATTTAAGACCAAGTTGAATTTTTAATACTACAGATTGGAAGGATGTTCCAACATGAGGTGCGGTCACTGGAAACAATGGCATCGGCCACAGAGTACAACTCTGACGTACTCGCTGACTTACTCAACTTTGACCTTTGCATACGGTTCCCATATTGGGTGTACGATGATGCCTTGGTGCAGAAGCAATATGAAAAAGTTAGTTGAAATATATGTTCAATTGGTCATGAATAAAACCATGGGGACGTTTTAATAATGCTCCATAAACGTACAGCTGGTTTTAGGACAATCAACATTTTTGGAGCAAGCCGTTGCCATTCGAGACTGGAATCTTGCCAGAGGAGATTGGTGGCCTATCGTACTACCACCAAAGCCGGAATGGTGAGCGCATATTACAGTACGATTTGTAAAACTTATTTACATCCCGTGCCAGAAATTTATGTATTAAAACTTACTTACGTTTGTAGTAAGTGGTACCATTCCAGTACTGGATCAGGACCACCCACTAAATGACTGGAGCGAAAAGAGAGACCCCCGAAAATATGTATGTATTATTACCTGCTTTCCTATTCCTTTTAGTTTTTTTATAATTTTTGTTGGAGAGCACTTTGGGCATTCTGAGATTTGTAAATTTACAGATTTTCCATCCGAATTTATCCAGTATCCATTTTTCAACAACGGACTTCCTACGTATGTCAACTATCGCATTTGGAGATTTGAAAAATTAATCATTGCTAAATGACAATGATGAAATACATATACATACCTGAACCTATAAATGAAGTTTTTTTATATTACAGGGTGCTAAACTATGCCAGGCTGGGAGCCATACTGGGCCATGAGATATCCACTCAACTTATTGTCAGATGTAATGTATTGCTTTTATTGTTTCCTAATGTTATCAATGATATTTAACTTATCATTATTAAGAAATAACTGTGACAGCTGTAATTTGTATTGTATTCTGTAGACAATATCCGATATGCCGGATTGCTATCATCTGCCGAGTGTTCGGCTCAGGAATCCAACGGTTATCATCCGGATAAATTTGGGGGAAAGGAGGAACACTGGATGAACGAGTATCAGAAAGGTTGGGAAAATATTGTCGACAATGCTGGTTTGCTGCTGGCATACAATGCGTATAAAGCTACGTCACCAGTAATAAGCTCGAAAATGTCGTTAGCTCGAAATATTTTGCAAAGTGTGCTGCCTATTGGATTGTTACCGGCGTCCATGGAAAGTAGTATGTATACCAATGAACAGTTATTTTTTCTTGGATTTGCACAGGTAAGCACTAGCAAAATATTTTATAATGTTTAATACGACATGTTTAATATCATACATAAAATTTATTAAGTGTGTTGGAATATTACTTCTGTCCTTCTATTGAACTATGGTACATCCAGTGAAATATTGTACGATGAGTCGTTTGCTTGTGCGCTAACCAAAACTTTGAAAAACTCAAAGGATTTTGCTCAAGTGTGGAACTGTCCGTTACGTTCCGGGATGAATCCGATTCCCCGAGAAGACGATTCATGTTGGAAATTTTGATGGGGGAATATAATGAACCGTAAATAATTCCATACCTATCCGATTATTTGTGAACTATGGTTTTTGTAGGCCGCCAAAAATATTGAAGCATCTCGTGGAAAATTTTACATCCTGTAAACGTATTCCACGTATGTTATAAAATAGTAGTTCAGAACATGCGCCTGTACATGTACTAATTAATCAATTATTTAATGGAATATTCTTTACTAAAATTTTTATTGTGATACAATCATTCAAAAAAATCACGCTGAAATATTAAGTATTGCGATTTCTTAGACTATTGTTGTCAGCTATCTCTAATTAAATAATATTCAAAATAATCCTGATACCTAAGATTATGTTAGTGATCAATATACTTTTATGCCAACCAGCTTTACGGTTCGTTTATTGTACCATGGCCGACAATTTTGTGGCGATGAGTATTCTAAAGCAAATCAGACAAAAATCATTATATTTGCTTATGCGCCGGCTTTGTGTCTAATTTTCTCTCTGAATGATTCGTGCATTAGTATCTCATGAAAATCACAAACAAACGGATGGATGGATCATCAGACGAAATGTGGAGTTGAATTCATCTGATATGCCAGCGCATACTACTAACTCGTTTTTAAGTGTAAAATATCATATTTTTTACTTAAAAACGAGTGATTTATTTATATTTAAAAGCGGATATGTATGCCATACATATACTATGTATGGCATACATATCCGCTTTTAAATAGGACAAGCTGGAGTGTGTAAAGCCGCTCCAGAGCATCGGAGTTGTAGCATGGCAGCTCAGCGTATCATTTGGTCATGAAGTTAGGTCGTGATTTCTGCATTGAAGAGCTAAATTTTCGGGTTCCAGATCTACTAACATATCAGGTTATTAATAGCTATTACGATGCGGTGAAATCATTTACAATCAAGCGTCATGTGTGTTTACATCATAACGCACAACATCCAAACTTTCCTGATTTTTCTGAAAAATCCTGAAATCGAATTAACAAAAGCAGGTCATCTTCTAAAATGTTTTGATTCTTGTCAATGAGTAAAATAATACTCGCCTTCAAATCACTCAACATTAAGTACGTACTTGCACTCAATATAGTGGGTTAAGTTATATTACTTATAAGGCGATAGTGGGTTTATCCAATCAAAGAAGCAATCTTGACACATAAATTTCATCCCTTCATAAAAATACTTAATTTCAAAACCCATGTAAGTGGCGGAATAAAAAAATCTTTTGAAAACTAATAAACTTAATAAAACTGTATTCTAGTAGACGTTCATAATAATGGTGCCATTACAATAGAAAAATATCAAAGTCTCTCGGATAAACGAGAGCCAGTAAACAATTCCGTATCACTAAAAACGCCAAGTAGCTGGCTAAATGTTGGACGAAGTTCCAGACCAAGTTGCCAACACTCCAACATTATATTGTACCTATAAGAAAATTAAAATAGTTATGGCAACTATTACACAATACCAGAATACAGCAGCTCAAATTTGCACATGTCTCACATATTTCGGTTATTGAATCTAGGCTTCTCCAATCTGACAAGGGAAGTACTTTCGCTTAAGTCCTCGGAATTGGCTGTAAATTTGGATTTCTATGAAATCATCGATGCTGAAAACCATGGAAAAGTTTGTTTCTGCTTAATGTCAAATCTGTGGCAGCTGCAAGCAAATACATCAACAAACATCATGTTTCTTGGTAGTCTTGTGTCCCACTATGCAAGTATACGATGACTCTCCAGAAAGCTGTAGAAATCAAAACACGATAGTTTTAGACCGAAAAGTGTGTCATTACCAATTGCATAATGCTCGCAAAAAGCTATGCCATTGCAACATGTGCCAAATCCGTCACCATGTGTCATGGGGGCTACAAGATTAGTTTGCTGTCGCAAATAAATGAATACTTTTCTACACATAGCGTTGTATGCATTTTGTCAATATCACCACTATGCATTCGGGCTATACCACAAATGCATTCGGGCTATACAGGTGTAATACAAACGTTATGTTAATATTAGGATTTGCAATTCGTAAAATATAACTACAACAACTGTGACCCCGTTCGCTTACACAGCCATAACAAATTACGTAACTATGACATTTTAGTCATCTGTGACCCCTTACACAACAGTTTCCGCTTACTCCTTACACAAGACAGCTTCCTTAACATTGACCCATTACTAAACTGTTACTTCTTACATAACAGCTGTGAAGAGGCCATTGTCGTTTAGGGGTTAGTGTTATGTAGGGGTTATTGTCGTGTAGGGGTTACTGTTGTGTAGGGGTTATTGTTGTGTAGGGGTTAATGTTCTGTAGGGGTTAATGTTCTGTAGGGGTTAATGTTGTGTAGGGGTTATTGTTGTGTAGGGGTTATTTTAGCGTAGGAGTTATTGTTGTGTAGGGGTTATTGTTGTGTAGGGGTTATTTTAGCGTAGGAGTTATTGTTGTGTAGGGGTTATTGTTGTGTAGGGGTTATTCTTGTGTAGGGGTTATTCTTGTGTAGGGGTTATTGTTGTGTAGGGGTTATTGTTGTGTAGGGGTTATTCCTGTGTAGGGGTTTATTCTTGTGTAGGGGTTATTCTTGTGTAGGGGTTATTCTTGTGTAGGGGTTATTCTTGTGTAGGGGTTATTCTTGTGTAGGGGTTATTCTTGTGTAGGGGTTATTCTTGTGTAGGGGTTATTCTTGTGTAGGGGTTATTCTTGCGTAGGGGTTATTCTTGTGTAGGGGTTATTCTTGTGTAGGGGTTATTCTTGTGTAGGGGTTATTCTTGTGTAGGGGTTATTCTTGTGTAGGGGTTATTCTTGTGTACTGGTTATTGTTGTGTAGGGGTGACAGTTAAATTTTAACGGGTTATAACGGGTCACAGATGACTAAAAGGTCATAGTTACGTAATTTGTTATGGCTGTGTAAGCGAACGGGGTCACAGTTGTTGTAGTTATATTTTACGAATTGCAAATCCTAATATTAACATAACGTTTGTATTACACCTGTATAGCCCGAATGCATTAGTGGTATAGCCCGAATGCATAGTGGTGATATTGACAAAATGCATACAACGCTACGTGTAGAAAAGTATTCATTTATTTGCGACAGCAAACTAATCTTGCAGCCCCCATGACACATGGTGACGGATTTGGCACATGTTGCAATGGCATAGCTTTTTGCGAGCATTATGCAATTGGTAATGACACACTTTTCGGTCTAAAACTATCGTGTTTTGATTTCTACAGCTTTCTGGAGAGTCATCGTATACTTGCATAGTGGGACACAAGACTACCAAGAAACATGATGTTTGTTGATGTATTTGCTTGCAGCTGCCACAGATTTGACATTTAGCAGAAACAAACTTTTCCATGGTTTTCAGCATCGCCGATTTCATAGAAATCCAAATTTTCAGCCAATTCGGAGGACTTAAGCGAAAGTACTTCCCTTGTGAGTCCATCTGTAAGCATATCCACAAAATGTAAGTCCCATGCTATTCCTGGATATGGATTCTCTCCCAAAGAGTAAATCTCCCATATGGTTACTGCGTAGGCCCATACGTCGCTCTTTTCGTTAAACTCCAAAAATCTAAGCGCCTCGGGGGACATCCATTTCCAGGGCAGCGGTTCCTGTTGCGTCTTAGCATAATTTTGGTAGTTGTACATGCGCCTGGCTAAACCAAAGTCGCATATTTTAGCAATCTTGTCTGAATTCAATAGAACATTCCGGGAAGCCAAGTCAGCGTGCACAACATGCTTTGAAGCTAGATACTCCATTCCGCTGCATATCTCATAACTCCACCGGAACATATCCGCACAGAGTGAATAGTCCAAATCATCTGTTCTGGTTGGAGGGTTTACATAGGATGCTGTTGATGCATTTAGCTCACAGTCCATGATTTCGACTGGATTTAAGTCATCATGACCATAAGTCAACCGCTGGTGTCTCAAATATGTTTTAAGAGAACCCAACTCACACAACTCTAAAAATACGAGCACCTTTCCGATCCGCAAATTCTTTGTATTTGCTCCAAGTAACTCAATAATATTTTCATGTCCTCCAACGAAGGACAAAATTTTAATTTCCGAAAGTAAGCCGGATAGCGTTGCTTTCTTTATTTTGGTTGGATGTACTGTCTTTACTGCCACGTCCAGTAATTTCCCGTCTTGCAAAATGGTTCCTTTCGTAACCTGACCAAACTCACCCGACCCGAGTACGCAGTCTGTGTCAATTGTAAACTCATCTGAGTCAACTTCGTAACGACTTTTGTCGTACGGTAATACCTCGGCAGAGTCAATTTCATTCATTGTCGACTTTTCACCTTTTAGAAACCTGTAGATTTCCAATTCCGACGGATGAGTTTGAAAGTATTTCTTTTTCATGAAACAGTACACATTGCCCGAAAACGTAGCCGCACATATCAACACAATAAGATATATCAAAGTAATTTCATGCGTCTTAAAGACCGACTCAGAGGATGCATCGTCAATACTTTCAAATTCCAATTCATAATCGTCAATCTTATCCAGCCACAAGCTGGTGTTCCCAGCAGTTATTTTGTGGTATCTCCACCAACCAATTTCAGTCACAAATTGACGGTTCCCCTTGAAATATCTGTCACCATCCACTGCATTATTCAGGATTATCGTGGTATTTGAATTTACTGCCCAATCAGCCAATTTCTGCCAATAGTCTCTGAAATTTAAAATATCACGTCTGCTCCTGTAAAAACCCGGGCTTGTGGTGTAATGTAGCATCATATAATTTATCTCCATTGTTTTTAAATGGAGCACTGATGTCAAAAGTTTTCTACACTCCCCTAAAACCACAATCCTCTGCCGGAATAATCTTTCGGCACCAAGTTTTACATTTTGGCTGCTTTCCTCGAAATAAAATATAACTGTTTCTGCAACTCTATTTCTTAGATAATAGGTCACCAAGCCGCAAAGCCACGCTTATTTCATGTCCTTCAACTGACTCGGACATCTGAACTTTTTCTTCAAACACATAGTCGCGCGTCGAAATGTAACTTGAATTCTCAACAAGACGCCACCAACCGCTAGTTTTCCTTTGAACGGTATCAGAACACGGCGTGTCAAATGCTTTAGAAATGATATATGTTACGCCGTTACTCTTTGCCAAACTCATTGAAGTATTCCAAGCAGTAACTTGACCAGTTATGTTAACGTTACTACTCGAATACGTGTCCGGTACGCTTACAATCCATGCTAGCTTTACATCACCTTGCAGCGGGCTGATTAGGTCTATAAAGCGACGGAAACAATTCAAGGAATCACAATTTTCTGGCAATGTGTCTAGTCGTAGGACAATTATATCGGGACGCAGTTTTGCGATTTGCTCCCTGGAACTCGGAAATGAAAGGATTTCTCCGGAGTCTACTACAAGCCCCCAGTTCTGCACAACTTTGGACAGAAAGTTATCATCGCTCTTGTTTTTATCTATAATTAGTCCCGTGTCGTTGAATAAGAGTCCGTACGGAAGAAGTATTGTTGAGACTGTGTTATCGAAAACAGCGTTTGCTTCCTTGGCAATGGTGACCATGCGATTTATGATAAAACTTGGAGATTTGTAAAATCTGAACTCGTCAGGATCGTAAATGCAGTCCGGATGCTTGCAACGGTACGAAAGCCAAACTTCAACTGTTCCGTTCAGTCCTGCGTGCAACGTGTTGTACTGTGCCGCAGCCAGTGCCGACAACGTAACGCTAGTAGGAATATCTGATATCGATGAATAAATACATTGCTATTAACAAGTACGACTTCATAAATCAAATTATGCAAAGGTACATGCGTTACAAAATTACCAAATTGACAGTCGACTTCTGATTGCTGCACAAGCAGCTTGTTGAAACGTGTTGCAACCTTTGTGATAAGTGGTATTAAGTCGGAAACGCCATAGCGGAAATGGCTACCAGCGTCTAAAATTGAAACGCATGGATCAAACTCCACTACAGTCTCGGCCAGGTCAACCTATAAATGTTCAACAGAAAAATTATTGAACAGTGCTCAATAGATACTTGAAATTGGCTCTGGATACAATGGGATGAATACATACTTGCTTATTTGTAGACACAAGGTCATTGCTGACCATTCCGGTTGCATTAATTTTAGCAACTAAGTATAGAAGATAGCACAAAGTTATAGTACACATTTTTGAATTTAAAGTCATCATTACAACAGACTAAAATAAATTGCATTCCAACCAACTCACAAACTCTCACTCAAACAAAATACTACATCAAAATTAAAAGTTAGATTGGTGTTATCGACTTTTTGGATTGAAATAAAACATGTCAAATAAAACTTAAATCCGGGAAAGTCCGCCGTAGCTACTATTTGAATTGAATTGAATTATTTATTTAACTCATAATGAGCTCCTTAGGCTTGGCCCATGGAGCTATCCAGGTATAACAATGACATAATATTAAAATAGTGTAAGATTCTTGATTTTACTATATTTAAAACAAAATAATGATTTCTTAAGTTTATGGTATAAAAGTAATCAAAGAAAAATAAAATACATTGTTGATTTCACTTATCATGCGGAACTTTTGCAAAATATTACCACTAACTTTCTAAAGATGTTAGGGTTAAAACAGAATAATTTATCTTAACTTAAAAATATTCATAATTTTCGTACAAGCAATATTTCATGATTGGATTTAGATTTTAGATTTAAATTTATGGCACTGATAAACACATAACTTCACTTAACATCTATCTTTGGTATAACAATGGTAACTAATGATTGAGGACATTTACGTTTTGGTCTTGCCTCTGACCCTTACCACTCATAATTATTATTAATAAGACATTTCCAATCAAAACAACAGCAATTACCACAATGCCATAAAAAGTCTTGTTTTCCTCGTTTCCCATCTTTTCCATCACTTGGTATAGATGCGTTAAAATGTTGTTTCCCTTCTCAGCTTCAAATGCCTGGATGACGTTATACTGAAGCAGCGAGTTGTATATATTACTATATTCGAAGCCATTCTGGTTGACAAAGTCCCCGGCTTTACCAAACGCGGTGCGAATTCCTGCTACGAACTCCCTAATACCAGACCATCCTCCCGCCATGTTCACCACAGCGCCAGCCGTTGAGAGAGCAGGTCCCAATACAGGTGCCCCGTTTCCCCCAGAAGGCAGCGCCAAAACGACCAACACAACGGTTAACAGAACTACGTAAATGAATTATATAAGAATGTATAAATAGAGTGCACAGAAGGTTTCTTAACCCTAATACTGTCTCCACATATTTATAACTTTTACACACAGATTGGCTATAGTTCACATTGAACTCTTATGAACTAAAAGTATATTATTGGTATTTTACAATGAGTCATTAAAATTATTTATAGGTAGGTGACTTACCAGCTAAAGCCATTTTAACAGATTTTGAAAGTTTTCCCGGTAGTTGTGATATAATATAACTCTAAAATTTTCGTTTACAATTACGCTTTGATAATGTTGTCAATTTTCTTTCACACTTTCAGAGGTTTTGAATTCTATCTTTTCTGAATCTCAGACGAGAGGCAATATATTGAAAGAACTGATTACAGCTTTGTTCTGATGACCAATTCACATCCTCTAATGACTTATATTGATTTTGACGCGGAATATTTACATCTCCTACATTACATGTCAATAGAGCGTGTTCCAAGGTCTCGACCTCGCCCGTGCGGCAAAATATGCAACGGTCATTTGAAAATTCATATTTGACATTTTCATGATATATTTGTAGCCTATTCATTCTAACTTGAGCAAGAAGTTTTACTTTATAATACTCGAGATTGAATTGCAAGTATTTAGCTGACAAAGGCATGTCATTCATAATACCTAAGTAATAAAAATATCGTGTTGACTCTTGAACCCTTTTAATATCTTCTTGTCTTTGTATGTCCCACAGACGCTTAATTACTTCACCAGCATGCATTTCTGCTAGCTCAGCATCATCAACATTTATGAGGAAATTAAAGCCAGTCATTTCAAAGTAATGATGCAGCTGCTTAACCCAATTGTATTTTGAGATACAAGAATTTTCGCATGCGTTCTTTTGCAGCGCAACAAAACAGATTTTTGTGTAGCGATTACTGTCTGAGCGAAGAAGTTTTATCCAAAACATAATAGCTTGCTTCAGCATTTTTATCTCAAGCTTTGGTATGCCGGCTTCAAGGCGAATAATATAGTTAGCCACGTACCTACTCACACCTAGCAGTCTCTTATAATATTGCACTTGCACTTGTTCTATCATATCGCTATATAGGAGACCCCATATATATATGAGATGCATAGAGCACCACCGAAGAGACCAGTGAGTTAAATAGCAAATTTTTTTCCTTCCATGCATTCATTTTGCCATTACAAACTATTTTCCACACTGACCCTTGTGCCACATTGGCTTTCTGCTTAAAATGTTTAACCGCTTTACTGAATAAGCCTGATGACGAGAAAGGTACTCCTAAATAAACATATTCATTCACTATTTCAACATCGATTCCGGCGTACTTGAATTTCCACAACTTGCTCAGACGTCCACCTTTTCTAAAAACCATCACTTTTGTTTTACCCAAATTGACTTTGAGCTCTAGGGATTTGAAGTAATTTTCCAAAATGTCTATTTTTTTCTGTAACTCAATATGCGTGTCCGCCATAACTGCTGTATCATCTGCAAATAATAAGATATGCAGGTCTAGCTCATGAGAAATTTGTACTCCCCTGGTTTGTGACTCCCTTAAAATCTTTTCAATATCCGAAATGTATAGACTGAATAACAGGGGACTTAAAATTTCCCCCTGTAAAAGACCTTCGGTGATATCAATGTTTTTTGTTTCACCATGCTCGGTTCTAATTTTCATTGACGCATTTTCATAGATGTTTCTTAATATACGAATAAACTTTGTTGACACTCCAATTTGGTCCAACTTTTTATAAAGCTTGTTGTGAGGAATGCTTGGGAATGCTCGCTCGAAATCAACAAAAAGTACAAATAGTTTTCCTTTTTGTTTTTGTAAATTGAGCTGCATTGCCGAGTTTAAGACAAATATTTGATCGTCACATGACCGACCATGACGAAATCCACCTTGCGCTTCTGGGATAATTTTTTTATCATTTGCCCATTTTTTGAGTCTTAATTCTAGTATTTGCGTGAATAGTTTGAAAATTGTGTTTAGCAAGGCGATTGGTCTATAGTTCATGGGGTTTTTTACGTCCCCCTTTTTGTACAGCATGACGGTGCAAGAATCTGCCCAGCCATCCGGAATCTTTTCACTTACAAGTATGTCATTGAACATTTCTAACAGGAATTTTATTCCCTCCTGTGGTAGGTTCTTAAGGAATTCATTTTTTATACCGTCTGGCCCTGGACTTTTGTTTGTAGGTATTTTTTTCAACGCCAGCATCAATTCACATTCGTTAATTTCTGCATCAAGCCAGTCACTATCTTTTATATTGAAAAATGTATGGCTTTCTTCCTTTGCGGGCATGATGGTTTGATAAAAATTTACCCACGCATCCTCAGTAATTTCATTTGGGGCTCGGATACTTGACCTAAAAAATCGTACTGCAGACCAAAATTCTTTGCCGTTTTTTATTGATCCTAACTGTAATCTTACATTTTGGATGTACTCTTCCTTTTTTATCCTGATTAATTTTTTAAACTCCTTCCTTAGCTTAATATACCGTTCATTATAAAGCCATCTTGTTTTTTTAGCATTCTTCAGTGCTTTACCTAGTTTAACCCTTTCACGCTCACACTCTTTATCAAACCAGCGATTCCCTTTCACCTCGTCGACCTTGCATTTTGATTGCATTCTTAATTCCATTGTTACCTCCTCAATCGCCCCAACAAAATTGCAGTACGTAGAAGGGGAACAATTTTGTAGTACCTCCGTAACTTTTTGCTGATACTCAGTTTTCTTATTTCCATCCCATCTCATTCTCATAATCTGGCCACCACATTTCTCTTTCATTCTAACACTGAGCGAGAGTATGCATGGAAAATGTGATGATGAGACTAAATTTGAGATTTTGAACTCCTCACAGTGCGCAATTAAATCAGTGTCGATTAGGACTAAATCAATTACACTGCTTCCTTTTGCATTTATAAAAGTGACCTCTCCTTCTCTGTCGCCTGGGCTGCGACCATTCAAAATTAGCAATTCATTAAAATCTGCCATTTCAAGCAGTTTGGTGCCCCTTGCCGAAACAACTTTATCTAGAGACGATCTATGTCGATTGAGTACGCCTAAAGAATTTAATGTCTCATGAAATACTTGTTGACTCTCTCCTATACGTGCGTTGAAATCCCCACCAATGATTATATAGTCGTTTGAGAATTTTTGCTTAAGTTGAGTAACATGGTCTGAGATATCATCTACAATTTCATCATGCGCCGGATATGGCTGAATGTAAACACAAATTATTATTATGCCAATATTATTTATCTGCAATCGCAATGATATGAAATATTTATCGACCTTAATTGTTTCAGTAGGGTTGAAAATATCATTTCTGTATAATATCGAGATTCCGCCTTTTGCCCTTCCCCTACTATGTTCTCTCTCTGCTAGGTATTCAATTTTGCTGTACCTACTCAAAAAGGAAATGTTATAGCTAGTTTCTTGCCATGTTTCGTATAGACAAATTATATGATTCTCCTGCATTTTTTCAGCTTCCTGTTTACTAAAGTCATGACACCTTTTAATGTTTTCTATATTCCAGAAAAGAACTTTCAGCTTCATGGCGTCATTTTGCAATTCCTCTGATTGAAACGAATTTGATAGACTATAGTACATACTGTTATTTAGGCTGCTTGCACTAATATATTCACTATTACTACTTATTCTACTTAATGTACTGGCGTTTGGATTACTACTGTTATCATTATTACTTATAGATACCTTACTAGCTACCATATTTTCCGAATTCCTGGGTATTTCTGTTGTCTGCTCCATGGGCCCACTTCCTCAGTCCGTAATCATTGGTCTTGTTTGAATGTATGGCGCGACGTCCCCTTCCTCATCCACGCGGTATTTTTCCTCCAGTTTTCCTCCTTTCCAGATCGTCATGATGCCGTTTCTTATTCCATTCCTGATAGTGGGGTCCGCCGCTTTCAGCTCCTTAAACTTCTCTCGTAATGCCTTTTCTTCCTCTCGTTCCTGCTGCGACAGATCCTCGTTGATAAAAATACGATCCCCCTTCAGATTTTTCTTGGCCTTCAGAATCTGCATTTTCTGCCATTTCCTGCAAAGCTTTACTAGTAACGGCCTTGGCTTTTTCCCAGCACCTCTCCTGCCCAATCTATGAATGTCATCAATCCATACGTCTGCAACCCCGATCTTTGTAAAAATTGCATTTGCCTTGTTTATCTGATCTTGAATGTCCTCCTTGTCCTCCTCTTGCACGCCAACGAGCAAAATATTTTTCTCTCGTTTCATTCTGTCAACAGCTACCGCCGTAGCTACTAGAAAACACAAAAAATGTCGGGTCTGGTGTAAAAAATGATGCGGAAAGCAAGGTCAATGCATGTGTTGCAATGGCATTAGTCGGGCGTACACTGAGTCCCACATTTATCTATTCCTATACTAAATACATATATGACACAAATCATTTCAAATATATGTCCACTGAATTTGCCAGTCTTTTTGTTAAAATCAACCTTCACAGATCACTTATTATGATGGATATTCCAAATACTTAGAAGTGATGCAAATGAAATGTGTGAGGATAAACACCGTGTCAATGGCATCAGGTTGCTTGAACCTGAAATCCATACACACCTTTCAAAACGGTATTTACATGCAACTTGACACTGCATTTCATTATATATGGTGGTTGATCGGCTTACCGGATTTGAAAGCACAGGAACACATCATCATTATAACGTGATTCAATCTCGACTTCTGCGAATTGGCAAAATAATATACAATTTAAATGTGATACTGACGGCCAAAATACATTAATAAATCATCTACTGCGCTTAATATTTAACTGGAAAGCTGATGTTATTCAGTTGTAATTAGAAGCAATGCAAAGTTACATCGAATTGACGCAAACGTACCAGATTCCGCTAACCACCCATCAAAGCCTTTATAACATTTCTCCCAGTTGGTCGTTAATATTCCACATCAAGAATAATTTTCGTAGCTTAAAATTTGCTCAAGCAACTTTGCATTAACTTTGATTCAATGCATCTGATGTACATTGTATAATCAATCAGATGATATAATTTTCGCAGAAGGACTTGAGCATCTGTCAACTCAAACTAAAAATATGTCACTGTATTGTCATCAGAATGATTGCATTCATGAGTAAATGGAGAAACTGATATCATATATAAGATATAATATTGATTTTAGGGAATATCGTTTGCAGCAGAATCAAGATGTTCATAACTCACGTTATAAATGTATTTTTGTCTTTGTTCATGTCTCAAAAGAAGCAATTGAAAGATTTTTGTAACGGGGTAATATTCAGTTTGTTACAGAAGTATCATTTAATATGTTGTATGTGTAGCTATTTTTATGTGTTTTTCTCGTGGTCTGATGAGTTGGCTTCCGCGTCACCAGCCACACCATAAATACTTGTACGTAATTTTTCCTACTTGGTTTGACTAAAAACTGCCATAAAGCATACGGGCACACTTGACTCTTTGCCCACTATTTTTTCTCATCTCACGGAGCAAGGTGTTGCTGTAAATATACATACCTATAAAACTACGACACTTTTTGACTAAATAAACTCCAATATTTTAAAGTTATTTTAATCAGTTTTTAAACTTGCATTATTTTATTGTTTGTACATCAGTACTTGCATTTTAATTAATCGTGTTTAACTATTCTCACAATTATGAGAACATCATCATTTTCAATTTATCTTCATGATCCGTCAGTGCATATGCATACCTATAAAACTATCATAATTCCTCAGTTAATTCTGAGGTGGTCCTTCGTATCAAAAACTCAGCAGTGCAGCCAATTCATAACAAACACAAGATATATGCACAGAGAGGAGGTAATTACTCACATATGTATTCTTATTTTGAAATGACATAGGTTTTGTTTTAGACTGATTCACCATTCCTAGCTTTGTACCAGTGGAAATCTACTGCTATGTTTCAGTAGATATCTTGTATATATCACATGATTTACAGACATACGTCGTGTGGGTCACTGTTGAACCCTCCACTCAATAAGGAGAACAAAAACACGGGACTTTGGAATAGGGAGAGGTTGGGGCCGTCTCTACCACCCGTCTCCATATTTAGTGAAAACTGACACCGTTCATTAAAAAGTAGTAGTATTGTGTGGGAAATATGCCTAATGTATAAAAACGGCATGACACATTCAACCCACCCACCCGGCGAGTTACATCGTCAGTGTATGCCACCCAGAGCGCAGTTCTCGACGAGGACGACTACGCATACCTTTGAACTCGCAAGGGTAACGTTGAACCCTCCAGCTCAAAATTTAAGGAAACAATTATTTATCATCAAACTACTAGAATCCCTTCAGCATAGGCATATAGAGCATCGTTACATTTTTTTAGAAAAACGAAGACTATTTGACATTATTCATTCATTTTGACAATATGTTTGGCAATTGGTGAGTGGTTGGAGTTCCTTGGATTACTAATAATAAACATACTTTCAATATCATCATAGCCTATTTTCAAAAATAATTATATCATTAATATTCTTCCAAAACAAAAATAGGCGTTTAAAGTATATAACTGATTTAAGCGTTAAAATATCCATATGTGCTTTTATGACTAACTTTATTTCATGTCACGCTTTATATGAACAAGTAATGTTAGAACATTATCGTCCAAATTAAAAGCTTGAAACGTATGTAGTTGTAAAATATGTGCAAAGTATTAATATTCATTTCGGACAGCATCCACACTTCAGGTTGTGAATAGATAGAGAATCTGCTTACAGTAACATTTTCCTTTCCTCACATCCTGTTCTGCATTCCAAACATTTATGGTTGTACTCGTTTCAGCTTTCAACTTCTTGACGAGTTTATAAGGTACTGATATTTCATCTTGAATTTCCGTCCTAATATGATTAATATGATTCAATGGAGGTATCCGCAACCCTGATCAGGCTGCCGGTAAACAGGATCAGAAACCTTTGTACATAATGGTTCAGAATTACTGGTGACGGGATATAGCTGGAATTGGGGTAAACATATTTCAGTCGCCCGTAGCTACTTATGTTTGTGTTTGTGCCAAACTTGTGTCTGCAGTTCACACAATAAATGTAATGCAGTTACTTATATCTACATGTTATGCTTTGAAAAAGATGGGACTTTAATGATGAGTATACCATGAGTTATGCTCGTTAACATTTCAACTGCTTTTCTCGTTATCACTACTCCAATTTAATGTGTCGTTATCTCTGTCCGTCAAAAATCACTGAAGATTGTGAATGAATGCTATTGTCCGTGTGGGCATTGGAGTGAGCTTTTCAAGGAAGCACAATATTAATAAGTATAAGCCAATATTATTTAATTTAAAATGTCACATTCTATATACGTATTTCGATATAATTGTATTATAAGCAAGCATACAGTGGCACGCCACCGATGCACAGAGGAATTTATTTAATAATTGCAAATTTGCTTATTTTTCTAAACAAGTGTCCCTTCATTTTTCAAGGTCGAGGCCCCACCTCCCATGATTGGAAGCGGATGTCCCCCGGAGTTAAAAACCCACTGGTCAATACCCAACAAGTCGTTTGTACTAAACAATAGATAAAGATACTTGAGTGTTTTTGCGAGGAAATGTGCTGGCATGACATCAATAAATGTCGTCTCTTGTCGTCTTGTTACGTTGACATTTACAATTCCAGCAAAGGCACGGAGGACACTTGCATGGCGCTCAATAGCCGTCAAAACTTCCTCTCCTCGATCCCGGTATATAATGTCGCCAGTGGTACGGTAAAGTGCAAGATATGACTCGATCAATTCTCCACCAAGGAGATAACGTAACTCACTCACTGCTGTTCCCACGGCTTCAAATTCCCCGTTAAAGTGAAAAATCTCTGGACCTGGGGAAAATAAACGGGCATTGGAAATAAATAAATAGATATCTAAGTTTACGTAGAAAAAAACTCGTACCTATTCTCGTGCGTGTCCTGATGTATGATTCATGACATGTATTGGTAAAGTTTATTGCAATCTCCAAGTCCCTCGCCGCGTTCCTAATGATGGGATCATAGAAGGCTCCAAGGGCGAGCATGCCACCTGAGAATAATTGCAACCCAGCAAAGTAATTACAGGACATAAAACGTGGGGTAAACTTAAAATATGATGATGTTTGCGTTCAACAGACCAGCAAAACAATTATAGTCGCTAATAAAGTCCAACAGCCGGTCGTCCATACTATCTGCAATGTACTTCAGATGACTGCGTTGGGAAACTTGTACAAGATTATTATTCACAAATGCGTTTATCGCCGCATCGTAAAGTTGCCGAGCTTCCACATCATGAAACTGAATACTCGCTTAAAGTAGATAGTCATAAAAGCAGCCTCCAAGTGTACCAATGGAGACAAAGTCTAGTCAATAAAAAAAATTACTAATTTGCTTGGAACAATCAAAAGTCAATTCCAACAATATCAAAATTATTGATGCACTTGCTTCGTGTAGACTGGCCCGTGTTTACGTCCACAAAATTCCAGTACAGGCCATTGGGTTTTGCATTGATTCTCAGGACATTTCGAATTTTCTGCACCATGATTGCATACTTTCCATTCCCGGTCCTTTCGGATAGGAACATAAATTCCAGGTGCAAGCCACCAACTTCACCAAGTATAACTTCACTGTTTCCGTCCGGTTGCTGGCGTTTCAATGGAAAGAAAATGATTTTTGTGACTACTTTCTTTCAAATCCAATTATATAACTGCTATGTTGTAAGATTCATGAATCTTTATTTGAACCTACCCCCGTCATAATGTTGACGGAACGGTGGGGAATACCTAAGCGGGGATTGAAGGCTGGAAGAAGCAGGTCAGCCACTTGGGTAGCCTTTGAGAGGAATGCTGTATCGCCGGAAACAGCGTAGGCTGACAGATATCCTCCTATTATTCGCTTGGTCGTATCATATACAAGAACCGGGTCGCCGTTGCCCCGCTAATTAACAATAGGTCATATGATTTTTGGTGATGCGAAACACGTTTGAATTTTCGCCACGAATAGGTGCTTGAAATGAAATTTGTAAATTGTGTTATTACAGCTCCACTGAAATCAACGGCTAGGGCGAATTCTCTCGCCATCGTGTACTCTGGCACCAACTCCATTATCCACAACGTATCCAGTGACTCAATTATTGATGCGCCAATCGGAATATTTCCAAATATCCCCCCACCTTGTCCGGTTTGAGCTATGGGATTTAGTTCGTTCTGACCCCATGCCCTACGATGATACTCGTCAAAGGCGTTTCGCATCATCTGGTATATTCAAAATGAAAAGTTTACATGAAGTTGGGTCAATATAGCCCTTCCACCTAACCCTCAATGAATGGCTGTCACGGTAATAGTAATAAAATAATGGTATTTTCACTTTTTTTCGCCGGGAAGATCACTTTTTGTCATATGAAATACATTAGATGGTATTTGGGTATGCATGTTGTATGTTCGAGATGATGATGCGCTTAATACATAACGTGTATGGAGTTGTGAAATAAAATGTGGATTGTTTTTGCGAATTTATTTGTATTTATATGTATTATTAAAATAACATGGCACATAAAAATGGTAACGTTGATGGGTATTGCATTTGTACCCGTTAAAGCTATTGCAAAAAATGTAAGTCATATTATGTAATACAACACTGCGATGTTATTGCTTGAGCAAAGAAGGGAAGCACTTGCGGCGGTGGAAGATAACGGCTCTGCACACGGAACCGTAATAAAATGCTGGATTCATGTTTGACCATGAGAACTCCCATATAGTATACCTAGTCCAGTCAATGTGCATTGAAATTTGTTGCATGCGGCACAAATGACGAACGATGATCTCTTCTGGTGATTCACTGGGCTGAAAAGAAGAAACAAAAAGTGAGCAAAATTGTGCGTATGGAATTTTATGTGTATACGGACTTGCCTGTGCTAAACAGCTGATGTTTGTTGGAACGGAGTTGAAGAGCTCAAATGATTTTGTGAGGGCTGGATTGTAGGTGCTTTTGTTGTGATGTGATGAGGCGGTGGCATTGCACAATCTGAGATTCTCGAGGGTTTTGCATTCCGTTGAACGGCCTTTCGCAGGATTCAAGTGAAGATAAGAGGACTCCATAATGGGGATAATTTTGTAGTGAATATTATGCAGTCGTTCCAAACTGCACAAGGTGCGTAGGTATCTGTATTCGAAAAACTAAAAACAAATAATATTAAAATACGACAACATAAAATCTGAGGAGAATTTATTACCATGTTATTGCAGGATGACTTTGGTGAAACAAGGGAGAAGAGTTCAATCCTGTTTTCATCGGATACAGGAATGTAATCAGTTTTCTTTGGAATGGCTGGAGGGGTAGTAGCAGTTGACGGGGTGCTCGTTGTTGTTGTAGGCTCAGTGGAATGTTTGGGCGAAGGAGATGATGGAGGTGCTCCGATCTCGAGTGAAGTTTTTTGTGGACGGAAACCCGGAGGAGAATGCGGGGACTGGGACGAATGATGATTTCCATTGCTGCTTATGGACCTTTCTGGAACAACAGGCACTGGACTCTTTACTTTCGGCGGATAGTTACTTGGAGAGCTTGTTGCTGGTTCCAGATAATCAGATGAGCGGAATGGACGGGGTGTGGTACTGTCAACAATCCCGTTTAGCTTAACGGGGTTGCTTCTTTTTGTAGTGCTCGGTACAGTAACTGAAACTAAAAAATGAAGAATCCTTGTAAAACTGAAGTGATAATGATAATAAGTACCTTTTTGTATGCTCTCAATGTGCCTGCAGTGGAATTGAGTTTTTGCAATTGACATGATGTCATTGTAGTCCTTAAGTGCACTTTTGCCTACACACAGAGTCTCTCCGGAATGGCGAATTAAAAAGTAACAGTTTCCCGAGGTACATGATTCGCAGTATTTGAAATCACTACAGCAAAACGCGACGGTGAAAAAACTGAAAATTAAAAAAACTCTCATTTTGAGCAGAAATGCAAATGGCTGGTGTGGGTGGATTTTGTTCTTTGTGATGATGATCTTCTTTGTGATGATGATCTTCTTTGTCATGATGCATGGTAGTAGGTAAGCATTGTGTTTTGCCTATGATGATGTGATGATGAGTGTTAAATAAATGTACAAGAAGTAAATGTATAAGGAGAAGTAAAGTGGAAATCGTATTTATTAAATTGCCACACCTCCTTTGTAGTCCGCTGTGGAAAAAACCACTAATAAAAAACCAGAGCGGGCAATAGCCAATATGCCGCATTTGCAACTACAAAGGGTGGGCCCTGGTGTGGCACCCGGAAAATTTCATATCACATTTCATTCATTCAAGTCTTTACATTCATATACACATGTTACTTTTTGCGTTTTATAGTTTCATATTTTTTTAGAATTTTCAAGTTTTAAATTTTTTTTTGATTTTTCACCTCACACCGCCCGCTACTGTTTCGCCATGTACTCTTCCTCAGCATGTATGGAGACCATCTCATCCCGCATCATGTTAATAAGGCCAAGCATCATGGATAGAGGAAGGGTCATTTGGGGACCTTCCCATTGAATGGTTGAGGACTCGAAGTTCTTCACGTTAATCGGTGGCAAAGGTTGCCAAATCCTTATGGACATTTTTGGCTCCCGATTATTGAAGAAAGGTTTCACCTGAAAGGAAAACAAAATATGATGTGTATATGGAGAAATAGGAATAAACTTCTGCAAAAAAATACCTTGATTGTCCGTTTTGGTGAGTCGAGTACTAGGCCATCCTTCCAGAAACCCGGTTCACGGTAATCATGAATCTTTGTTCGCCTCATAATTTCCCTGGGGTCACTTGCAATAGTGCGATGTAAAGGCATAAGTGTTGATTCCAAAAACTCTGATAGTTCGGAACTAGGAAATTTCAGAATGCTTCGTGTGGTGGGCTTCTCCATTGAACCGGGTTGAGATTTTAAATGGATGACTTTTAGTATAAACACTTTTTCTATGTTATCCGACGAATCAACTGTTCTTCTGAGGAAGAGGACTTCTCCAACGCGCCGTGTTGACGGATGAGAGAAAAAGGTTATTGACCTTTCAGGGTTGTTCTGAAATAAAAAATGGAACTTTAAAAAAGGAATAGTTATTAAAAAGTTTTTTTAAATCAATGAATTAGACTTACAATTAAGAAGTCTTCGTCCGTACAACGTGACAAGTGGTCGATAAATTCACGGCGTTCCTTGCTCGTAAGAGGTGTTAATTTCAATGGCTCGCGTTGGGGAGATGGGCGCCTGTTCTCATTGTACGTGACTTTGTCCTCCTCCTCGTCGTCGTCAGAAGAAATAGATGTGTACTTTGGCGACCGTGGTGGAGTTGAGAATCGGTTAACGTTGAATAGTACTTGCCTCTGAACGCGCTGACGTAGGCTGGGTGGTGGTAGCGTCTCCTCGTCATCACTCAAAGCGCCTGTGAACGAAAATATGGACACTTTTGTAAAATCGTTTCGGTGGAATTTTAGTACGTATGGATGACGTCATGGGGAATTTTGACTTACGTTTGCCATTTCCATTTCTAGGGTCCATGATGATGAACTTTTCGTATGGAATCCTCCTATCCTGTGGTTTAGCTTTGAAACACATATTTCCCATTACTGATATGAATAAAATAATTTTATGTGTTGGTTTTACCTTCATTAAAATGATGCAAGAGCTCCAGCTTGGTGAGATCACGACTGAAAAGCAACGGGCACTGTGCAAGAATTGCAAAAATCCTTAAATACTAACTTCATTTCAGATTCCTTTTCATTGTCTCTTGTGACAAGCCAGCACGATGGCTGTCTCAGCGAGATATTATTGGAGAGATGACATAAAATGCTTCTCAGATATGCCCCTTAATTTCTATACGGAATTTTTGGGCTTGCAAAGGAAACATGTAAAAGTACGGATGACTCTTCATAAAAGAGCTTCGTATCTTACCATAACGAATGAACAACAAATTGCTCTTGATAAATTCAAGACAATTATTGTTGATTCTAAGACAAAACCATCTATAACGACCCTTACTGCTGCAGCTGGGACAGGTATTAATTTACACTCATAAATCATGCAATATGATATGGTTTCCGAATAATAAATGAAATTGATAATTTCAGGGAAAACATACTTGCTCTCTCTCTGCGCATTTGAGCTAATAAAGGCAAAAATCGAGTATCGTGTATGTACATTTAGTGGCCTAATGGCTTCTGAATTGCGCTGCACAACGGTATTTTTCCTTTTGGGAATTTATGATTGCGCGAAGCCAGCAAAAAATTTAATTGACTTACCAATTTGTGCTCGTGTGTATCACGATCTTAAAAATGTTTCTTTTTTGCTGATTGATGAGGGATCTCTTTTTGGATCACGCCTTCTATTTGTCGTGTCAGAAAGACTAAAGCGAATTAAGAAATGTAATTTACCATTTGGCGGAATGTCTATACTTATTGCTTCAGATTTTTCTCAAATTTGTCCTTTTGGGGACACTGTACTTACCACGGCACCGGAAAAAGTAAATTGTGAAATGGCGAGGAATGGTTTATTACTTTTTCAAAATTGCACAAATAAATTAAGTCTGACTAAACCGATTAGACAAGCAAAAGATTTACAATATTATGAGTTATTGACGAGAGTGAGAAACAAGCAGGTAACTCATAATGATCTGGATCTCCTAAATAGCCGTCTCTCATGCAACCTGTCTCCTGAGGAAATAGAAAGCTTTTCAGAAGCAATACACATTTTTAATTCGAATGAGCAGATTGATGGACATAATGAAGCTTACGTGTTAATCTCAATAAACCGGTGAAGAAGATAATGGCAGAAATGCAACCCTTTTGTATGCATTGCTATAAGACGTACCATCCATTCTACGTCCCAGGGGGTAATTTTGTTTTAAGGGCGAGAATAACGAGGAACATTAATTATGTCTCTGGACTTTCGAATGGGAGCGAGGTTGAAATTATAAAAGCGTGCTTTGATAATGATTATAAAAATAAATTGCCATTGTTTATTGTAGTAAAGGCTCCTACTTGGAGGGGTATAGGACTTAATGGCAGTAAAGATATAATATCGATCCCTAGAATGACGGAAAAATTGTACTGTGTTCATGAGAAACGGTACTTAAATGTCAGTTTCTTCCCACTGCGATTAAATATGGCTACATCTTATTTTAAAATACAAGGGTTCTGTAAAGACAAAATCGTCCTAAATTTTAATAATATCTACAATTATGATTCGAAACTTTATACCGGGCTAACGCGATGTAAAAAATTAAATCAGCTAATGATCATCAGTAATAAAAAGTTGGAGTGCTGCTTTCCTCCTATAAAAGAATAGATAAAAGGAGGGTGCGTTAGTAGAAAGAAAATGGCAGCAAAAATAGTAGCACTTCTTTTGTCGTCTGTTGTCCCACAGCTTAGACCTGGGACTTTGGAAGAAATATTTGAGAAATACGATAGTTTGAATCATAGGTTAAGGAAACCGCATTGTAGTGGTTTGAAGTTACTACGTCGGTTAACTGAAGAGACGGATAAATACAACTGGCTTTGGCCAGTTGTTGGTCTCGACTATAATGAATACGGGGAATTATTTGTTTCCCTCTGTGATCATATGCCGTGCAATACAATAAATACTGAGGTTGAATTTTGCCTAGGATCCCTTGTTATCGAGGGTAAATTATCGAGACAGGGCTTAAATAAAATCAGACCAATTGCCTGCCACGAATTAACGGAGGAGACTAAGGAAAAGTCTCCATCATACGCTGATGCGAGTGGCACAGGGTGCAGGTAAGATGTGACTATTTTTGTGGATAGTTTTTCTGAAGCTGCTGCTATATCTAATATTCAACAATAATTATTGTTTTTTGCAGTGGATTTACCGTACCGGAGATTGAGCACTTGATCACACAAAGGGATCTGGGGAAAACGTGGAATGAAACCAAGAATTGCCCAAGGACCCAACCTTGTATGCACTCATCTAAATGTTCCAGAAAGGCTCTCTCTCAGTGGACATTACTATCAGGAGTTTATAATAATGCATTAGATTTTGATATTCTTGACCTCCTACGCGATAATTTTCCAATGAAATATACAACGGGGAGATTTAATAACATTCATGAAAGTATTATATTTAAAAAAAAGTAAATTTTGGCCAGTGGCCAATTATACAGTTTTGACTCCAAAGGCAGCTTTTATTTTTGAAGATACAGTATTAAGAACAGAATTCAGTGCCTATGTGCCCGACGGGAGATTTCAAAGGGTCAATAATAATTTTACAGTAGATTTTGACGGCATTTCATTGCCAAAGAACATTCCGAAAAACAAGAAAGATCTTTACCTCTCTGAGTATTATAAACAATGCCTAACCTCATTCTACCCTTTGGGTAGAGAGAAATTATATAGGGGAAATTTAGCAAGAAGCGACATAGGACTCAGCAAAACCAACCCCTTTTCCATTTACATTAGAAATACTTTATTGTAAGATGAATGACGTAGAATTTTTTCTTTATTATGTGCTATTTTTATTCTCTACATGGGCCTTTTGTAAAATTTTACAAGAGATTGAGGAATATTATGATAGGATAAGGGAAATAAGGAGACGTATGAACTGGGGAATCATTTTTCACCCACCAGCTTGGCGCTCCCTCTTACTGTCTATGTAATTGGGAGCGCCGTACTTTTTATGTATTGTTTTATTCGATAAATTTTTGTGATGATCAAGTTTTAGGTAACTAGGTTTGTTGCACTCGTGTAGTGGGGATAATTTGAGATTCCATTACTCGAGCACGACATACCTGATTACCTGAAATCAACGCAACTCTGGCTAATGACTATTGCTATAAATTACAGGCAATGCGAAAAAAACTATTGCTTCTTTGATCTGTAATATGTGGTCAGAACGGAGAAGCAAGAGTTTTTTTCTCTGCCTAATCAACAGGAGAGAAGCTGCTGTCCCACCGCTCTGGATATTTTTGGACTAGGACAAATCTGAAAAATTGCAAGGAAGGATGTTGATACATTTCTTGCGTCTTTCGGATGGGTTCTGGTGATAAATCATCAATTTGTTCCAGTCAGTTTGCCGTCACTTTGATTTGTCATATAGGTATCCATATGTATAATCCCTATGCTCTGATATTATACGAATTTAATACAATGCGTAGCGATTATTTATCTTGTTTACCTGCGCTCGACCATGACGTGTTAGCAAATGTAATTTAGAGCTCCTCTGTTCAGTTCTGTGTCGTCAGCACTGGCCAATGGGGCTTTATTTTATTTTTGCAAATTCAACTCTATGTCATGATTCAGGAGAAAGAAACTTGAAAACAAGCACTCTTTTTCCGTGATGTGAAATAATATACATGTCGGGAAAGGAATGCTATATTTTCATCTTTTCGAAATCAACCGAAGAAAGTGGCCGTTACATTTTCCATGTACTAGAGAATATCTAACTAGCATCTGAAAAATATAAAATACGTTTTTCAGGAGCTCGTTAGACTTTCCCTGGTCGTGACTCATCACAATAAATGAAAATAAAGATTTGCTATCCACAATATTATTCACACTTGTTGTTGTATTATTTTTATTGCATCATCATATTTTGGCCGTTGAAGATTCTCCAGTTGAGTTAAATACATAAAAAGGGCACCATGAAATGAATTCATCCCATTCATCTGCAAGCAAGCATAAGGAAAGGAGAAAATGCTAGACTGCAGTCATTCGAAGAATATTACCATCTGTGATAATTGTCAAAGCCTTTTTTGCCTTGTCTGTACTCCTGTGAGTTTTTACATGTATTATATCCATTGTCCTTCGTGTGATGGAAGTTATGATAACCCCAACGTCGTAAAGTGTATAGGAGACGATAAGTTGTTCTATCCCGGCGATAAAACAGAGGAATGAAAGTTCCCATAGAGTGTGCTCTTAATATCTTCTATTGCGAATCTTGTAAAAAATCATATTGCAAAAAGTGTGATAAAGAAGAAAAATGCCGTTGGCGATGCGCTCAGTGCATACTCAAATCTAATCAACCGCAGCGTTTTTTAAAATTAAATCTTTTGTATGCGAGAATACGGGCAATTGGGTTAAAAGGAATGACAGTAAGAGAGCTTAGGTATATACATGAAAATAAGGTGCTTGAGCATCCAGACAAATTCAAGTATGGCTTAGGTGATCTCTCAAGAGAACGTGAAATAATAGAAATGATCTTGAAATATGAAAATTCCAAGTAAGCATATTGTATGTAGGTTATGCCAGGTAATTATTGTGAATAAAAAAGAAGACGGTGGAAAAAAAGACAAGACAATTTGCCTAGATTGTGAGGAAAGACCACTGAGAGCAAAAAAGTCGCACGTCGTATATAGAAACTTGGCAAGAGAAGGCTGTTCTGCTCACATTTCAAATCTCTTCATTGCATTCCATTTATTTGGTGTGGATGATCCAAATTATCACGCTCGTTATTCTCCGACTGAATTCTTTGCTGAGCAATACTGGAGCTCATTTTTGTTCAGGGGTTTGCTTGGTTGGGAGCGGATGACTGACTAGTAAAGATTTTCGGGATGGCTGAAAGACCAAGTGCTTGTGTGAAGGCAATTTCGATTGCAGAGCGAAAGGAATTTGAAAACAAACTTTTGTTGATAGAGAGGCGAGGATATGAGCAATTGCCCATCAAGGTTGAGGGACGACGGGAGCACCTTTCATGGCTACGTAAACTATGGCCAGGGAATTTTTCTCAGAAACTAGACATCATCCTTCATGCTGTTGGCCGCCTGGCTGGAGTAAAACGTGTTCGTCGTGTGGTTAGTATCGAGACAATTACTTTGGAAATTTATATTATTACTCATATTCACTCTGTTTTTTACAGGATATCTCAAGGGAGGGAGAAGAATATCCACCTGACGAGACCGGGAGCCAGGATCCATCAGGCGGAGATGGTGAGGAAGCTGAGAAATGTAAGTCTCGTATTGCCCCATAAACTACTGTAAATTGTAAATGTAAATGGTACAAAATGTAAAATGCTTTTTTCTATTGTAGTTTGCATGTAATGTGCGGTCTTGCACATTTACATGCTCAGATGTACATGACCTCCTTCAGCATGTAAGCCTAAACTCTTGTAATTCCTGTGGGGAAAGTCTATGTCCTCAACATTTTCCACATTTTTGCGGTAGCACCACAACAGCAGCAGCGCCGATAGTTGGGAGGGGACAAGCAGAGCCCGATGTCACCGGGATAGATTTAAAGAAAGAGGAATCTGCTCACGCTGGTGCTATTGCTACTTTCTCTTATTCTTTCAAAGAAAATGAATTTGTAGTAATTTCCGATGCTGTGGATTTGATTTTTCCAGAAGTTGTTAAACTTGCTAAAATTTATGTCACACATTTCGTAAATATAAAATTAAAAACATCTTTGTATTTGCTGTTGAAAGAAAACAAGACGGGCAAAACCATTAAGCGTTATTTTAATTCCGTTTATATTGATACTTTTCACCAAAATTTCATCGAATCAAACATAACATTCACTATCAATTTTTTAATTGGGAGCATCAATTTATATCGATCGACTTCTAGTGGGTACACGATACTGGAAGTATTGCAATTTTTAATTAGCTTTGCATCCTCAAAAACTACGTCTGTTGGCTCCTATTTGCCAATACCTACATTTTTAAAACATAAGCAAGGGATAATTTCCATCAAAACTACGAAATCAAACAATTGCTTTTTGCTTTCGGTATTGTGCAAACTTTATTTCGATTCATTTCGCCTGCTAAAATACCCCCATGCATCATATAATGATTTGAACAATTATCTCAGACGAAGGCTTCGTGTGAAAATGGAAAACCCAAATAGCTACAAAGAAATAATGGATAAGGCAGAACATGTGAATGGATTAAAGATTGACGGATTCCGTGGCCATGTCGAATTGCAAACAATACCAATGTTTCAAAAGATGAATGACATAAGTGTAAATGTGTACACAGTCAATAAAGCTGATGGCAAAGTTTGGCCAATACAGGTTACGACAGAAGAATGTGCTAGACATGTTGATTTGCTATTGATTCATCGTGAGCAATTAGATGCATGTGAGAGAAAGTCATATAACAGCGCACACCATTTCTGTTTAATAAATGACCCAAGCCGTTTCTTTGCAAATAAATGCCGCTACAAAAGATTTCTATGCAAATTCTGCTGTAATCTCTTTACAAGGAAGGGAATCGCAAATCACAAAGAGGAGTGTCGTTTAAAATCAAAGCTTTCCATGGCATTCCCAAAAGAAAACACGTACCTTTTCAAGGACTATTTCAAGACGATGTCCAGTCCCTATAAAATATTTTGTGAAGTCCTCACGTGTGTCAAATCCTGTGACTCATCACATGTAGGGGCATTCGGATACAATATTTTGGCATTGGGACCAGAGGAGCAAATAATGATAAAAGACGAATACATTGGACGAGATGCAATGCAACAATTTCTATTGAAGTTAGTATATTGCGCAGAATTTTTACTGCGTGTGCAGAAAAACACAAATTTGCCTTTGGTACCTACTGAAGCAGATATTGCTGCGGCAGAGGCGGTTACAAATTGTGAATGTTGTAATAAGCCATTCGAAGAAATGGATCTCAGAACACCCCGTAGGCACCATTCTTACTATGTGCAAAATAAACAGTACCTTGATCCTAATTTGCACAACCGGAACCATATTAATTATATATGCAACAATTGCAATTTGCAAATTAAAGCTAGAGATTCTATTGTAGTAATTTTGTTCAATGCTGGCAAAACTACGCTTCATTTAGTATTAGAGGGAATGAAGGACACACTAAATACACGATTATACGTGATTCCAAGAAAAAATCAGGATTATTTGTCAATTCAGGCGCCCTCTTTATTTAGAACAGTGTCACTGGAGAATTTTTTTGGTGATGCAACAATTGCAGAATTATTGAAAAATTATAACACTGAAGAGTATAAAAAATATTTTGAGCATTTTAATGCTGAATTTCATGGGAATACACTACCGCTTTATTTTCCACATGCGCAATGCTTAGAAAATATAGTCGACTTTCCACGCCAAGAAGATTTTTTCGACTTTCATTTGGGTCGGAACGTGAACACAAATGAATACAAATCTGTGCATGCGTATTACAATGAAAATTGTGATAATATGGAGGATTATGCGATGCACTACATGCGTTTTCGCACAATGGCAATTAATTCTATATTTCAGAGCTTTAATTATTGGACCTTGAAACACTATGGTATTTCGGTCCACGCAGAACTCTCTCTTGGATCTCTAGCATTCTCATCGGCAATGCTATTCACGAAGATGGAGTTTGAATATTGCAAATCTCCAAAAATATTACAATGTGTATCTGACAATCTAATTGCGTCGATTTCCCATACCAATAAAAGGTATGTATGCGTAAAGAGTGAGCGCTTGGGCCATTCTGTCAGCGATAATGATCGGACTGAATTATTAATGGCTGACATTAAGAGTCAATTCTCAAATAGCATGTGTATGGCTCTTCCATTTGCTGATTATACGCTCATTGAAGGTAACGAATTGGGCGACATAGATTCTTCTTGGACACTTGACCTTGATGACCGAGAATATGGATATTTAATATGTGGAGATTTTGAGTATCCGTCTTCTATTAAACATTTTACTGCTGATTTCCCGTTACTGCCCGTTCGAGCACAAGCTTTCAA
Organism: Sinella curviseta; assembly: GCA_004115045.4. NCBI lineage: Eukaryota > Metazoa > Arthropoda > Collembola > Entomobryomorpha > Entomobryidae > Sinella > Sinella curviseta. The sequence continues at coordinate 7,088,921 of CM023200.3, read as the reverse complement.
AAATGAAATGGTAAAACTACAACGAGATTTGTATGAGGCGACTACAAAAGTAGGTATGACTCATGTCCTTCAGACACAACATGATAAAAGTAATGTGCTACTTCACTATAAATTTGCTCAATTCAATTTGCGGCTAGGAATGATTTTAAAGCGAATTCACTACGTCATCCGATACAAGCATTCGCCATGGTTGCAAAAATACATGATGTATAACGCATCATTACGAAGTACAGCAAGCACACAGATTGATAAGCAATTAATCAAAAACATGTCAAACTTTTTGTATGGCAAATGGTATCCTGCAAGCTCTAACTTATCGATCAAATTTTGCACCAGCAGGCAGGAATGTCAGAAGCTAACGGCAAGGAGTGACTTTGCCGATGTATTGGTTTTAAGTGAAAATTTAACAATGTTTTCCTTCCGAAAGAAAAAGACAATGTATGACAAGAATTTATTAATTGCATTTGTCATTTTACAAAATTCAATGCTTAATTATTATGAGCGCATTTATCAATTGAAGTATTTTTTTGGTCCGAGGCTCACAATAATTGGTGGGGAATGTGACAGTATTGTAGCTGAATATAGGGATCGTGATAGGGACTACATTCAAAAACTGAGTAGCCTCTCTCATATCTTCGACTTCTCCGAATTTTGTTTGTCTCACCCACTACGGAATGACTGGAATAAAGATAATATTGGTGTGTTTAAAATTGAGTATGAATTTCCTTTAGAATACGTCAAGCTGAGAAGTAAATCATGGTGTGTAAAATGTCTCTGCTCTCGGTGCCATAACATATCAGAGGGTGGATGTTTAAGGTGTAGGGATGGAATTGAAACAATTGCCAAAGGCGGACTTAAGGATGCAAAATTCTCCACTTACATGGAGGTATTAAATAGAGAGAAGACAGTATCGACAGAGTATTACTCAATTAGAGCCAGGAATGAAAGGGTGGAATTTGTGAAGAGCAAGCGGCAAATTTTATCTGCAAACGATTTTAAACGCGTGTGGATCTCGCCATACATTTCCAAACCGTATGGGTCATCATGAATGATCCGGTTGATCTAAGACTGCAATGTCCTTGTAGTATTCAAGTGGCCGGTGAGTCATGAATTAAATAAAATGTCTTATGTTTAAATAATAATAATTAATAATAATGAATAATTTTAAATACGTTTTAATATGGATATTTTGATTTTATCAGGATATTCGATGAGTGGAAAATCAACATTAGTTCGGAAAATTGTGGAGAACAAGGAACGAATATTTACCAATCCGCCAGATATGGTCATTTGGATTTATCAAGAGGAACAGGATTTGCACAGGAGTTTGCAGGAACGCGAGGACGTGATATTTACAAAGGATTTTGGCGATATACCGCAGTACATGGACGGTGAAAAATCTCTAATGATCGTATGTGATGATAGGACAACAGAATTAGTGAAAAATCAGCACGAAATATTACAGTATTTCGTACAAACTACGCATCACAGGAAATTAATATTTATACTGATCCAGCACGCCATTTTTGTGCCAAACTGCAGGTTGGCGAATCTACAAGCTTCCTACTTGATTCTAACTCGAATGCAACGTGATTCCAGCTCTGTATTAAGATTATCTTATCAGTTGGACCCATTAAATGTAAAATTTGCATATAACGCTTACATTCATGCGATGAACCAACACCCATTTGCTCACTTTTTAATTTGTTTACACGGCAAAGACAACAAACGCACAAAGTATCGGTCCACGGTTTTTTTCTGGGAAGATTTAATATTGTATATTCCTAAGAATGGCCCAGATTATTCAAAATTTTGATTTTTTGGTTGCTATTACGCGTTCAAATCCTCACAAACTTTCCAAACTAATAAAAAGCGCCACAGATGAAGAACTTAGAGCATTGCAAACGTGTCTGGCGCTACGAACGGACGTTTACGAGAAGTTGTCAAGCAAGGAACGTGCGGTAATAAAGAAAGCTGCAAAATCAAAACGACTTCGCAATCTATTTGATTCAAAGGCAAAATTTCTTATCCCAATGCTAGCTTGTGTGCTGAGCAAACTACTGCAGGATATTTTTCTCTGCATATACGACTCTGTATAACGATGGAGTTGTATCGTATTGTCCCGCTAGACGTTTATGCCAAGTGCATGACTTTGGCAGAACAAAAAACGCTGTCAGAACAAATCCAGGAAAATCCCAAAGCTGCACAAAAGAAAATAAAGCAAGTGCTGGTGCTGTTGGAAGAGTCTGGACTCAGGTGGGATCAGTGTGGATTAGTTTTCGAGCCGCTGCACGGATTAAAAAAGGACCAAAACATTTTGCCTCTCGTAATTTACGCTATCCGTGGAAAAGACCTTCCTGCTTCTTGGAGCACATTCGCTCAATATCTTTCAACAATTAAACTACCTCGTGGACTACTCTGTGTGAAGGCACAGCTCGACGTTAGGAGAGCAAAGAAAGATGCCAAGGGAAGTGATAAACGATAGGTACATTCATCGCGCCTATCTTGATCCATCAAAACCAGGTGCTCTATCAGGTCTAACGACTTTTGCAAAGGCGCGGAAATTAAAGGATTTAAAACAAGTGGAAAGGTCATTGATAAAGCTGCAAACGTTTTCAAAGTTCAGACCGCCAAAAACAGTATATAAGCGAAGACACGTCATTGTTAAGCAGCCCCTGGAAGCGGTGCAATTGGATCTCATTGATTTAACAAGCTTACGAAAGAAGAACCGTAACTACGGATATATTTTAATTGGAATCTGCGCATTTAGCAAATTTGCGGCTGCCGTAAAGATAAGAACAAAGTCCGCAAAGGATATGGTCCCTGCCCTTAAGCAAATCTTCCGGAAATTCAAAGGAAAGATTCAAGCAATCACCACAGACCACGGAAACGAGTTTTACAACAAGGAGGCAAAAGCGCTCTATAAAAGGGAGGGAATTCATCACTACTCAACATACAGCAATTTAAAGGCTCAACTGGTACGTGACACTAAACATTCTCATAACATATGTGAATTTCGTATGATAATATCATTTGATATCGTAGGTGGAAAGACTAATCAGAACGATCAAAGGGAAATTGTGGAGGTGGTTCAACTATACAAAAAAGTTCTATTGGCTTGACGTGATTGATAAGCTCATAGAAAACTACAACAATACACGACATTCGTCACACAATTTCATTCCCGCCAAAATTAGGAAAAAGGATCACGACACAATACTATCAAATCTGTACGCAAAATTTGCACAGATTAAACCCAAGAAACCAAAATATAAAATCGGGGCATTTGTCCATATATCAGACAAAAAACTGTCATTTTTTCGAAAAAAATACGAAAGCCATTTTACTAGTGAGGTATTTGCTATCAAATGCATTCACACTAGATTTCCAGTAGTATCTTATAAGCTATCCGACTTGGAAGGCACGGAGTTAAATGGTTCGTATGTCGAGGGGGAACTAGTGCCAGCAGCGTCACCACAAGATATCCAAAATGGAACCTGAAGATTCTTTTATGGTTATTTTACATTCGTTAAAAAGTCATTCCTTCTTCCCGGGGAATAACAGCTCAAATTTTTCAAATAAATTAAGGGAAAATTGGAAACTGGAAAATTTTGACGTCGCGCTTTTAAAATTATATTTTTATGATGACTATATCAAACAGCCTGAAGATCAGCTACTGCCGACTGAAAAAACAGGAAAACCCTTTTTTGACGTTTCAAAATACCAAAATGCCGTCTGGATAAACGAATTAAAAGTACAGGAGCTAAATATAGAAAAAACCTATTCGTTTTTTGGCAGCTTTTTAACCGGTCTAAATAAGCACTTGGAAGAATCCAAGCTCCCAGCAAAATTTTTGGTTCAATACAATGATGGTGTGCCCCAACATTGTACTCTCCTGTACAATCAAACTTATGGATATAGGCTATTCCTTGGAGAACTAGCTGGAATATTGGGGTTTAACACTTCCGACTTCACCGATGGGATTCACGAATCAGAGAATATAGTTGACATCGCCGCGTTTAATCGCCTGCCACTAGACAAAATTTTTACTATTGGACGCAGAAGATGGAGGCTAACAAAAGCCGTGATCGAGCAATTGTATGATCCAAGCCTTGACGATATTGCAATAGGAATTACCGCTGCTGCCGCAACGGCAGGATTTCGAATATCTGTGCTAGTTGACGACGAAGAATCAAAGCTAACGGTCAACACATTTACGGATGATATATTTATTTCCTTCTCAGCTTTTTTGAATAACTATATGGGCTTGAAAGCCCGGCAAGAATTTTCAGGATTGACAAGTGTTTCAGTGCCCCATCGCGTCATTAATCCATTTGAGCCATTGCCACGAAACTATTTAAGGAACGACGAACTAATTAAAATCACCAGTCCGTCAAAGGTTATTGTGCAGTGCAGCGTGTGCGTCCCAGGATTCTTTGAGACCGTACCAATCGAACTACTACAAATATTTGCCCGTGAAGAAGGACGAGGCGAGAAACAATTTATTGCCGAACCACCAATATATTGTCCAGTTGGAAAATTCGAAACGAACTATATCAATATACGACTTGTTGATGAAAATTTGGTTGAATTGCCAGAGCAAAATAAAGCCACCGTAGCATTTCTACATTTCAAGAGGCGATGGATTTAAAAGGCCGGGTTGTATGTGACGAGTCCGTGTGTAAACTTGTTAAAATGGCTTGCGACGAGGGAGCAGGAATTGTACCATTAAGACGGTACAAGAGGAAGAAGCAGACGACAAGGCGTATCAAAAAGAAGGTATTTAAGGGAGCAGGGAGGAAGAGGAAGGGCACTCACAGACGTACCCTCGTAGGGTCAGGACGAAGGAAGAGGCAGCGTACAAAGAGACGATAAAAATGGAGCGTGGAATTCAAACCACTTATAGCCCCAGAACGACCCCTGGAGTCGTTCAAGAGCTAAACTTCAACCAACCACCATTGACCGATGTGGCTACAGAAGGATTTGCTCTTGAAAAGATTCCGCCGCTTTTTGGCCTAGATCCTGTTAATCCAATCGAGTTTGTCGTAAGGGGAAGCTCGAATTACACAGACCTGAGAGGCATCTACCTTTCTATAACTGGGAAACTAACAAACAGGGCAGGTGAAGACATCTCGACCACGAAGGCGGCGCCATCTACTAATTTCCTACATTCGTTATTCTCACAAATGGAGTTGAGCGTTGGGAACAAAAATATAACTCGCCATTCGAATCATTACCCTTACGTTGCGTATATATGCAATGTGATGGAAACGACACAAGAGGAAAAAAAGAGTTTACTAAAATGTCAACTGTACACTGAAGATGATGGGGACAACATTGATACATCTCGTAATGGCTACAAGTACCGGAAAAGTGTCAGCCAAATAGCAAACGTTTTACAATCGCAGGGAGGCTGGTGCATGGCTTTTTAGATTGCGTGCAGTACTTGCTACCCCAGGTGCCACTGAAAGTCTCGTTGAAGAGGTCGAGGGACGAATTTAACATTGATCATGAACCTATCGGTGATTCGACCGATAAATTTGATACTACATTCAAAATTGAGAGTTGCCACTTGATACTAAAGCGAGTCGAAGTATCGGAGCAAGTTAGGGTGCTACACGATCAAATGATTCAAAAAAACATCCCATTCAATTTTTTTTACCTCGATAAATCGTGCATTGCCTACACAGTAAAAGAAGGAGCAATGGAAGATACTTCATCTGCACTTTCCACTGGTAGATTGCCTTCAAGGATTTACACCGCTATGGTGAAGAGCACGAGTTTCTACGGAGACAGTGAAAAATCTTACCGCACGTTTAAACCATTTGACATTGAGAAGTGTGAAATGCTGATTGATGGGCAGGCCGTGACGTATAAGCCACTGGAATTTAATCAGAACACCGGTGATAACCTACTAGCTTACTTCCATTCACAGTTGGCTTGCGAAAAGGGTTGGAATGGTGTGGATCGTGAAGCATTTTCGAAAGATGTCTTTATTCTCAGTTTCCAAATCCTACCAGGTTCCAAGGCAAATCAGTTTGCCCAAAATCGGGACGGCACTTTGCGATTTTACATCAAACTCAAAAATGCGCTGGCCGCTGACATAAATATAATTCATGTACTGAGCCATCAAACTATTCTCAGTCTAGACAAGGACGGGATAGCAGTTGAAACTGTCTAAGATGGACGAAAATGAATTAAAATGGCTACTTGGCTGCATTTCAAGGCAAAAAGAAATTGGATACAATGTGATTGCCTCTGATGAATTTTCAAAACTCAAGTTTGATATTTTCCCATACTTTTTGATCGCTAATTCCTCTGAGCGAATTGGCGGTGGACAGCATTGGCTTTCTTTTGCATTTCATCAGAAACGTCAAGAGATTTTGGTGGAAGTATTTGATCCATTGGCACTCGGAATCCAGCACTACAACCTCCCGATAAAATTTGCTGTGGCAGCTGAGAACAAGCAAAAAATCCAACGTGACTCATCGATAATGTGCGGGGAATTTTGTCTAATGTTTCTGCACAGTAAAATGTGTGGAATTTCCAATGAGTCATTTCTTCAGGGATTTTCAAAGAACTTTCGAGAGAATGATGCAATCGCAGAAAAATTTGCAAAGAAACTACGTAGGCGCTGCGGGGAATGCCTAGTCGATGAGTCATGCAAGATAAGCTGCAAAGCATTCAACTGCTGGTAATAAAAAGGTGAGTCTATCGCGAGATTTTTATTCACTTGTCAACATCATGGCGACAAAGAAACTCGACGACTTGGAAAAGCGGCTAAAGGGACATGGAAGGAAGCGAATAAGACCTTTTCCAGTTCCAGATCCCTGCAGCCTTTTCGCAAATGGGGAACATAGAGATGTCTGCATTGATTGCCTTTACTTGCATTGCCAAAATATGTGGCTTTTGGCATCAAAGCAACATTTACCAAATGACGTAATCGCCAAATTATTTTCTTCCTTTTTGCAGCAACAAAAAGCGTTTTCATCATGTGGACAGAAGCCACGACAAGAACTTGATATTGCATCATTACTGGATCTCCAAGATGGTGGTAAGTTATTTAGAAAAGAGTACAATAAAGGCTACGAGGAATTGTAGTAATTTATGGGCTTGAATTTACAGGATAACATACTCGTGCGACAAATGGATGCGGCATCCAGATATCTGTGGAAGTCAGACTGTCCAAAGTGTGCCCAGAGATTTTTTGATTGCCTTGTACAGCTCTTTCCGCCAATTCAAAGGCGCCCGGGAGAAGATTTTTTCTACCTTTGTCACGAATTGTATATCAAATTACTTTGTAAATTTCGAAAGTGCCATAAGCAGCATGGAAAAAATTTTTGCCAATCGCATTTCATGGATTTTGTTATTACAGTGGAAATGTTTTACTGTGTGTGCAGCATTGATATTCCCAGAGATTTTACGCAGCCGCTAGCTGAATTTCACTATAATATGTCAAACGCATGGGGCAACTGCAGACGTTGCAAATTGGGATAAATTGGTCACAGCACAACATACAAGATGTCAGTCTGAAGGATTCCGCCGATGAATCAACAAGATGAAAGTAAGTTTCTCATTGTATTAGTGAATCAGGCATGAAAATCTAATTAATATCTTTATATTTCAGGACAGCGTGCTAACTCGATTCTACCATTGTGATGTGTACCGCGAAATTCGCCGGGATTCATGCGGGAGATGCATTGACATATTTGTAAAATTTGTAAAATTCCTAAATGTGAGGGAGCAGATCCTTTAAGAGGATGAACTACTTTTTGCGGCAGATAAGCTCAAGTTTTTATATTGGCAGGGCCATTTTAACATGACGAAATTTTCAATGCTAATAGGAGCATTCCATAGGAGCATGACTAAAACTTGGAGGCGGTGTTCTCGCTGCACATGTTAATCATTTTGAATTTACTGTTTGAGGTACATGTCCGGTAACAACGACTATCTCCTTTTACCGCTGACGAGAGCCGATGAGGAATAGGGCTCGAAACATGTACTTTAGTGTTGCCAAATTCAAAGTTGCCATTCATTCTCCATTTTGCTGCCAACATGGAATCACAATTGAGCAAGATGGATCTCAACAATTGTCCCTCGGATAGTGATGAGTGCGACTGTGATGATGATTATATCCAATCACTGCGCCGTAAGATTGCCAAAAACGATTTAATAAAATCGAAATATTGTCTGTGGTGTTATTGGGATTACTTTTATCCCATAGTTGAATATTTAATCTGGGGAATCCAGGAAAAGGATTGTGAGAGATTTGAAAGTGAGTGTTTAATGTTGTATCAACGATTAGTAGAGCAGAGGGAAACGTGCAAAAGAGATCACAAATTCGAAATGTCCTGCCCGAAATGCTACGGAGAATTTGCGTCATCCCTGCTTGAAATCGTTGTTGAATTTGGGAAAGCCCCGAATGACTCATTCCTTCGCCACATGACTAATCTATGGAATGATACTCGCCGTTCCTTTATAATATGTGGCAGTAAAGCAAAAACTAACTTCATGCCTCATCAACGAGACTTTCTAGAGAATGATAAAATTCCTCACACATAGGATGATGGCTCACAGTTCTCTCTAGAGGACACTTTGAGCGACATGGATAAAACAGCAGCAGCATGTGGCTTTACAGAGCCAGATGTCACGCGAAAACTTTTGGAGGAATTCAAGACAATTGTCTCGAAGGACAAAACAATACGGAGGATGTGGTGCGTTCATTGCTTTTGGGAGTACCACTCTGATATCATTAAAATGCAATCGTCGGAAATAATTGGATATGAAATTACTTTTGCAAAAAAATCTGTTGTCCTCTTTGGAGAATTATTGTATCAGTGGGATGTATGCAAGCAAAATCATCCATTCCGGCAAAATTGCCCTCATTGCTACATTGATTATATTCACAAATTATACTCTTTTGTAGATTCTTGGGGCAATGGGCCACAAGAAAATTTTGTGCTGCGTGCAGAGAAATTGTGGAAATCCCTGCGCAACTTGCAACAAGTATGTGGCTGTCGTAATCCACCGCAGTGGGAAAACCATAATAAAGTTTTTTAATTCGCTTTCGAATTGTAAATAGTATTAAATTTTTAAAGTTGATAGATCAGTTTGAGGAACTTCCATGGCTGGTTTCGGCCTGCGCTATGCTGATGAAGTCCAACAGACAGAAAAGTTCCTCGCCTTATAATTGCGCATACAAATATACATACATATGCACATACATTGCTAGATTATGCGCGCATGCAGCAACATCGGGCCTCTAGTATTTCAATAAAAATAGCACGTGTGCATATTATGGGGTAGTATCAACATTTTGGTAAACATACACATAAATTATAGTTGAAAATATAAATTGGTTTTTAGCGTATATTTAATGAGCAAATAAAACAGGATTATAACAAACATTGAATTCGTGTCATCATCATCATTCTTGATCACCAGACTGTACAATAAAATGCTTCTTTCTTTTCCTCGCTTTACACAAAAGCGTTAGTCAACCAACATCAACAAGTGGATTTTATATTTTTTGCAATCAAAGTGTGTATTGTGTACATATCAATTTTTAGCATTAATGCATTGTATTTTATTCTTCACATAGCAATTAAACCTAAAAAATATTAATTACAATTAATCTCATATTCTTAATATACACAGCATAGTTTTCTTACAGATCACGCACGGCTAATTGCAATTAGCATACATAATATTATCAATTAATCATAATGGGCCCAAAATCAAGTCTTGCTGAATTTATAGTTAGTCATAATAAATATTATGCATCAATCGCGACTTGAAGATTATGCCTATTTTTTTCTTATTAATAATAAGAATTTCACAAAAAATCACCAACTAAGTTTCAACGTTAAACATCTCTGTGAAAGAGTTAAAAATTTAGCTCGAGTTACTGCTGCCTGCGCTTGATTGTCTCCTTGAGGTGGGAGGATTCTGCTTCAACTGAAGAATTAGAGAACGCATCCGAGAAATGTCCTTTTGCTGTTTACTGGGTTTAGGGTTAAAATCACACAAATCTGCAATTTTCCCCCACTCCTTCCCTTCTTCCACGGGGCTGGCGTCTGCCGCACCACCTTCCTGTTCTGCGGATCTGTACAAGCCAATAACAACAGCAATAATTTAGCTAACAAATTTTTAACCCGTGTCAACATTAAAATAATTATAATTGCGTATTGACAGGAACATTACCTATTGGAATTCCGTGTTTTAGCTATTTGCTCATCATAATTTTTGTACCAATCGTCAAGCTCCTTCTTGGCCGCCTCCCTTAATTTCTGTTTGTTTTCTTCCTCCTCCGCATCTACAAAATAAAATCGGATATTATTAAAACAAGGGTTCATTTAATTATTTTGTTCACAAAACGAGCAAACTAAAGTAAATTTTAAAATTTGTACCGTAATGATACCTTTAACTTCCAAGCGCATCTTTTGTTCCTCCCTCCATATACGGATTTTCTCGGGCTCCTCCCTCTGTATAAAAGTTACTTGTTGAGGAGAACTGGAAAAGGGCGAAGAGGACCTATCGTGGGCGGAAAAAATCTTCCCCGTTATTGCCACCTCCCATGGAAAGAGCTTCAAAATCCTCCGATAATCCATTCCCATTGGTTATGGTTGCGTCACCGTTTGCATTTGACACTTCTGGTACTTCATCCTCCAACCCGGCGAAATTGCTTTGCTCACGGGCCAACAACTCGGCCGCCGGGTCTGACTCATCCTCCAGCAGCCCGTTTCCGTTCCCATTACTTTTCGGTTGCTCAGTGGCGCCTGAACATTCCCCAAAGGCATCGTCAAAAGCATCCATATCCATACTTTTAAAAATTTAAAGTGTACACTCCAAACTACAGGCAAACGTTTTTTAATCAGTCAATCTGGTCGGAACGATAAGGTACTTCAGCCTGCCTATCAATTTTACAGTATAATATGAGATGTAGCAACACTGCACTTCAAAAAATGGGCCCTTTCTCCACCTCGAGCAGCAGCAGCAGGTGGCAGTATAGATCTTACTTTTCCAGCCACGAGATGGGCGTTAATTTTGACACTTGACTAAAACAATAGTGTGAAGTTGTAGTGCAACTCACAAATTTTTAACAAAAAATTAATCTAAAACTCTTCTTCCTCCACTCAGCTGTGTAGTATTTGGCTAAATGAACTCACTACAATATACCATTCGTAACTTATTGTTGCGCATGAATCATCTCTATTTACTTTACACTGTACAATGGTTATTTATCGGATTCAATGCACCGTGCGCGTAATAAAAGTCAAATAATGGTGGTGACGTTGTTGTAATTGATGATGATGATGATGATGATGATTATTGATCGCTAAAATAAAAAATACAAACTGAATAGCCAAAGAAATATGCTTAATTAAAAGTTGATCTTTCTTAAAAAACTCACCTGTTTTTATCCCTGCATGTTAATTGATGCCGCAAATTACTATATTTTGAGGCAAACTCTCTAGAACAGAAAGGGCACAGTTTTTCATTTTTTGCTGGTCCCTTACAAATGTGGCGACGACTTTGCAATTCTTTTTTGCAGGTACTGCAGCGCCAAGGTCCTTCCTCATGCTTTTTTAAACAAGCATAATATGACGAGCGCTTCTGCTTGTAATTAAAATTGCAATGCTTGCAAATTAAATCCTTTAGGGGTTTACCCCTTTTCCCTATTGACGGGCGGATTGAAGGGCGGGGAGCTCCTGCGTCCGCCCCTTTTGCCACTCGACGTTCTTCTTGTCGCAAATGCATCCATAAAACATTTTTTTGGCCATTTATGGCATAAACTCCTGACCTGCACTCAACACATGTCTCGTCAGCGCAATTAATTAATTGGCGAGTGCAAGTTTTGCAGGTCAAGTGACTCCGTTGACCTTTTGATGGGTCACTTTTGCACCCACGAGCTTTAAAATACCCGATTTTGTCGGGTTTCTCAAAACACACTACACAATCTTGTAGCTCCGTCATTTTAAATAAAAAAATAATGCACGCACGACCACAAACAGAAAGCAAGTGACAACTTGTTGCATTTTCTCAACATGCAATGCTATGCTTACCTATGCTACCTGTATGCCATGACGTCAGTCCGGTACACAAAAAAGCGTCCACAAAAAACTTCACACGCTTACAAACGTGATGTATCGACATATCTGCTCATGCAATCATTTTGAAACATGCCGAAATATACAATCACACATTTGCTTATAATTAAAACTCATAGCCATAATTTATGTGCACACCAATTTAATTACAATTAAATTAAATGGCACGAAAGCACAATAGTTCACTATCTGGACAGACAGACATACAGTGAATTGTTATTAAAAGCTGGCGGTATACACACATCAGCTACCTATATCACTCACTTACTCTGCTGTCTTTCATCAAGCTGGATCTCTCCTTTTCTACTCTCTCACAATGTTCGCCAAGTATAAGGTAAATAATAAATAGTTACTTTTTTGTGTTTAGTGACATTAATACCAGCCAAGAAATTAATTTTAAAAATATTCTTTAGTGCGCCGCCCTGACCAACTGTTATGACTGTGCCAGTGAAAACTGCATATGGGCGATTTTCCCTACCGAGCAGAAATGTATGCGTTATCGCGAGTTAACTGGGCGTCCACTCAATGTAATTGGTAGTGACGATTTGGAACTATGTGCTTCCCGCTCCACAACAACCCCAAGTTATCTTGGATCGCTCCTGAGTAAGTGATTTCATTTCTATTTTGTTTTAATTATTTTATTAATTACATTTTTTAATTACAGGAACCCAGCAGCAACTCATCACCACTCAAAACGCCCTCAAAATTATAGTTTTTCTCCTCGTGATGTTGGTTGCTGCGATTGTGCTCCGTTGGCTGGTTCGATTGTGGGTCAATTGGCGTGTGAACAGGATTGAACCTTACCAAATGCCCAAATCACCTATTCAGGCACGTAGGAGGGAAAGGTCACGTTCACCAGCTGCTGATAGACCTCTCCGCATCCCACAAATGACCATGGCCGAGTTTAATCGTCGCTTTCCGACACACACGCCCTCTCGATCCCGATCACTTTCTCTACAACCACCCAACTTGACGCCTCAAAACAACGCCCTCATGAGAGAAAGCATGACGCCTGACTTTGACGCTGATGATGATGTTGATATTGCCCGTAGGCGTCTTGTTCGTCAGCAGCATCAAGTTGAGGATCAGCAGCAACAACAGCAGCAACAACAACAGCAGCAGCAACAACAACAGCAACAACAGCAGCAGCAACAGAATGATGACGCCACGAGTGAGTCCAGTTACGGAGATGTAGAAGCTTCCTTTAACTTTCAAACCTCCAAGAATCCCTTTCTGAGTGACGTCCAATTAACCGAATTTCGCTCAATTGACGATAGCGGTTATCGTGTGGCATACACTCGAAAAGGGATTCAAGGAGATTCAACTGTCTAAACGTGGCTTCCACATGAAAATATAATATGCATGCGTAATATTATGCTTTGGTGGTGAAAAGTTTGCATGCAGTTTTTTGCCATCATTGCATATTATTATATATACTAAATTATGTTTCTAGTTTGCAGATATAATCTACGCAATAACCCTAGGCCTGCACGTAGGTATATGATTGACACTCCTAATTAATTATTTTCAATGCTACTTTTGTACATCCATTTGTGTTCTAAAATTAAAAGACTGAATTGTACATACAACAATGCATTAACCCTTTGTTCACTTTTTCATTGATTAAGTACATATAAAACATAAAATTCGTTACAACTAGGTACGCACAATCCTCCATACCAGAGCACGAAAAGTTGGCAAATTTTATACAGGGCAGAATAGCATAACATCATGTGCATACACATCCATATTTTTTTCAGCAAGCAAAATCTTTTTCGCTATATCATACACAGGTAGCAAAACAAAGCACATCATCACTACAGCAATTCACGCAATGCTTACGCAATGCAACGCAATGCTTACTCACTTTTACATTCACTCCCACACATCTTTACCTTAAAAGTGATCTTCCCGGCGAAAAAAAAGTGAAAATACCATTATTTTATTACTATTCACGGTAACAATACATTTGTTGAAACGTGATGACATATTGAAATCTTTTAAGAGAAACGAATTTACATTTCGATCGCGGTAATTCTTATTATTTGAGCTCACCACTCTTACAGAACGCCTTATAGCACGGACCCGCGGATCCGGATCCGCCCCACCCTGGGTGAGTAAGATTTGGACGTCGTTGGTCGTGTCAAGTGAGACCACGTCCATGCTCATGATGCCCAGACAATTGTATACGGAGATTATGGTGAGGATTTTCATGTGGATATAATTCTAAATGGATTCTTTTTCTTTTTCAAGAACGATGTTAGCTACGGATAATATAGATTTATTCTGTGTTCCATCCAACGCCTGGAAATAATGTAGACGATACACGATAGATTATACTATACCAATTTTTAGCAAACGAAAAGAAATACAAACGTTTTTCCTTGTTACATTCACACGATAATTTTTGCTCCAAGTCTCCTCATCGGAAACAGAGCTGAAATTACGACAATAATGAAAGTGTCACGCGCATGACCCAAATATGATTTTGAACTCGTATTGAGATTTAAAAGCTGATATTTTATTTGTCTTACAAGGGAATGTTGTGAGGTGATGGACACGTACTGGGAACTGGGAAACGAAGATATACCTTTTGTTCAGTTGTTTCCACTGATTCTGAATCTGCAAACATTATTCTGTGGAAATAAATTTTGAGCATGTAACATACAACTTTACAACATCAAGTCTACAACTGCTGGTGTTTTTGAGGAAACAAATACCGTTTTCGGAATAAAAGAGAAAAAATGATTTACATTTTAGCGATGCAAAAACATATTTTTGTAAATTTGTCTAGACACTTTATTTCAGATTTTAGCAGCTGTGGAATAAATATTTTGTATGGATCGCATTTGCAACGAATATCGTTTATCCTTTTGAAAATGGAAAACACGAAATTACCTCATATATTTGTAACAGAAAAATCATAGGCGTTCAACTTGTAATATAAAATGTAGTTCTATGTGGATAATATATGACAGTTGAGTTTATTTTTTACTTGCGACAGCAACAAAAGTTGCTTACATGGTCGTAGCATTTTTAAACGTAAAATATAGTTAATTGGAGATGTTAAATATGCCAACAAAACGGTTCAAAGCTCCCCAATTCATTATGGTTCCCTAATTATATCACTTTAATATACTTCATTTGAACAAGTTCACTTTATTGCGACTGGAAATTGTTGCAATTTAAGAATTATGGGAAAGCAATTGCTCCGTGAATCAGTATATCTCTTTGTCAGAATGATTACTACACTCCAGACTGTCTCCTTGACATATCTGGATCAACAGCATCAAGCATATAAATCGGGTCTAAAAATAGAATTGAAGAGATTTCTAAAGGACAGAATACTATTAGTGATTTTAATTTGTATTTACAATTTAAGATTTGAGGTGGAGTATCTAATTTTTTATTAGACCATGATTATTCCGTTACGTGGATACAAGCACGTAAAACGTGTACATCGCAGCTATTTAAAATATCTTTGAAAATTTAGAAAACATGCATTATAAACGCAAAAATTGAAAATTACTGAATCTCCTTCTTATTCGCATAACAGTAGTGGCTTCCCCGATAACTCCAACTGTTATAAATTTGTTGCCAGTAGGATGTCCAAAACGCAATTCCACTCAAAACGTTTGCAAATTCAGAATCTGCAGAAAATGCTGATCAAAACGTATATATTTGTTTGCCTGCACATTTGCCTCACCTGAAAACACTCCCTTGTAAGCAATAAATTTGCACGTGGTTAAATTTGTTTACTCCATTCAACAACATAATGGAATATGATTGAACACATTTCAGCTAAACACATTCGCACTATTAGGGCGATATGATATGCGGATATGAGGGCGATGTAGAGGAAATGTCATGAGGGCTGACGCGAACACGTGCAAATATACAATTACAGACGAATTCATCAAGGCATTCGTTTTGTCTGACCGACATCAACTGCACAATTGAAAGAAGAGCGCAATGCAGGGCACTGAAGTTCAAGCAGCAAAAGATTCCACTCGTCATAGCAAGATTCAAAGTGTAAAAAGCTTAGGTACGCATGTGTTTATTTCGTATACTATGTGTTGCGGTCAGAGTAATTATAAATGTACACTATAGTAAATTATTACATATCAGCTTTCTATTCAACGCTGCTAATGAGGCTAGCTGACATATTTCATTTTGTTTCTTCAATGCTGACAGTGTACAAGATTCGTCCGTTCTTGATAAAGTTGGAGGACAGCGGTACCGGAAATCGGAATATTGGATGTTTGACAGTACTTATGGCGTTCTTGATGTGGGTAGGTCGACCATTCCAAATCAAGTCTGGACACTACAAATTCAATTATTTTTGCTCTCTTCTCTAAATTTCTTTCATAATAAAGAATATTCATTGCTTGCAAAAGTTACTTCTTTGTTGTTCTGTGACCGGAATAGAAACTCTCCTCTAATATCTCTAGCCAATGGCTTGTCATCCCCAGTCATTATAATGCAGTGCAAATATCCGCTATTATCTTCCCTCTTGAACATATATATGACCAGGAATATGTGGCCGTGCTGGTACGCAATGATTGGAGGTGGCGTGTAGGTAGCATGCGTTGGAAGCTTGTTGTCCGGAGTCTGCAGCGCCACACTAAATGGACTGTGAGTAACTGTGGATGAGTTGTGCACTCGCCTGAAATGAGTTTCTGTCTGCTGAATGTTATCCAGATTAACTGTGTATCCGCAAGTGTAGCCCAATTGCTCACAAAGATTGATTCGGTCCGCACTGAAACAGTTGCAATAAGTTGTTACCACAGTTCGCACAAATTAATATTATGATACTTTATTTCAATGGTTTTGTAGTTACCTATACAAGCAATTCTTCGTGTGCCATGAAACTTGCTGTCTTGATATTTTGGTGGTACATCCTTTGGATTTGTGCACGCAGTCAAGCTCTATTTTGTCTAAAATGGTTTCAAGGGCCCTGTTCCGAATTTTATTTACTTCGTATGAAATCCTACACTGAGGACATATTGCTAATTTTGCGACGCAATCACGGCAAATTGTGTGACCGTTGTTGCACTGAAAAACTTCATTTTTTGGAATGTCAAAGCAGATGGGACACTTTAGATGCTCAGATATCCCACGCTCCATTATTATGAAAGAAGCTAAATGACGACTCCAACTAAATGCTACGGAAGGATAATATCATGATACATGCCATGCGACTTGTTAATCTGTGAATGCATAACTAAAGTAAAATTCAATTTGCGACTTTACAAGTTAGGCATGTGACATTCTGGTGATATCACAAACAACAGATTTTATCACTCCCACTTACGTAAACACATTTTATCTGATAGTCATCTCATTCACGATCACATACAAATCAGTCACAATAAACATGAGTTGGGTGTATTTGTAAACATTTTATTTATCAAGAGGGGATTACCATTTTATTGCTGTAGTCGCCATTAATATCATATGGATAAAGTTCTTTGAACCCTACGTTTAGATGTCCAATTTTCGTTAATTACAATTTTTTAAACACTTATGTTTTATTTATTAAATATGCTGACATTATTTTAATACGCAAAGACATGAAAATGCAAATAATCCACCTTATTAACTACCGGAAGCATGAAATGCTTATATAGGTAGTTATTGCGATTGATCTGTTTGTCTGTCTGTGTGTCTGTGTGCCCGTAAGTCTGTAAACACTGTAACTTTTGTTAACGTGGACCAATTTGGTCCAAACTTGGCACAGAAGTACTTCAGGTCATGAGAAAATTCGGTATTGATTTTGGGCCTCCGGGGGTCAGTCCCACGGGTATGCCGGTGGGGTGAGATCACCATGCATCTTTATGAAAAAAAATGTTTATTGGCTTATCAGATAGAGAATTGTAGCTGATCATTTTTTGTCATTACACCATGTGTCAAATCGTCCGACTTTGGGAGTGTTGGCGCCGGGAAATCGTGGGCGGACAAAGGGTCAAAAAACGAATTGCGACAAAGGTTAAAGAATGGCATCTTGGAAGATGAACTAGGTTTATAATTACTCAATGTTGCATACATTCGACTTCCGGTAGTTTTCTAAGTCGGGTTTACACCCATCCTAGATAATGCATGGGATACTCCGATCCGGAATTAGAGTATATGATATACTGTAAAATGTGATCATTGAAATGTGATGCTAGCATCAAATATTTGCGTCAGGTATTTGCCAGCAAAGTTTAATAGTTATTCCTGATTTTTTCCCTTAAACCGTATATAATTTTTCGTGGAAACTTGTGATTTGCGTCGTTGGTGGATAGTATGCTCAGCAATCAAAGGGCCATTCATTTTTTGGTGAGCATAATACAGATGTGTTAACATAGATGGTAAACCTTAATTGATCTTTGCATTGAATTTACTGTCCCGTGTAATGTTTTGTGGGTATGATAAATACAGCCAACTTGCGTTATTGACCGACTAATATAAAGTCATTATCAATGGTGTCCTTAAAGTGTAACATTTGAAAGCCTAAAATAGTGAACATTGTCGTGACATACAAATGAAATTCCGGTTTTAAAGCAAAAACTCGATCCATGTTAAAATATGACATTGGTTTCCCTGACAGTATTAAAAACCCACTCGTTCATACCAATCAAATCGTTTGTACTAAACAATAGATACAAATATTTGAGAGCTTTTGCCAAGAAATTTGCTGGCATGACGTCCACAAATCTCCGTCTTGTTGCGTTGACATTAACAATTTCGGCGTAGCCTCGACAATGTGGAACTCTTTCAAAGCGTTCAATAGCCCTAAAAACTTCCTCTACTCGTTCGCGGTATACCACATCACGAGTGAGGCGGTAAAGTGCAAGATACGAGTCGATCAATTCTCCACAAAGAAGGTAGCGTAACTCACCCACATCTGTCCCCATGGCCTCAAGTTGTCCATTAAAATGAAAAATCTCCGGACCTGGCAAAAATTCAGAGCGAATTGAAATAGCTTATAGCAGAATCAAAGTAGTATACATATTCCGTACCTAGACCCATGCGTGTCCTCACGTATGTTTCGTGACATGCATTGGTAAAGCTTATCGCAGTTGCCAAATCCCTCGCAGCGGTCCTGATGATTGGATCAGAGCTGGCCCCCAGCGCAAGCATTCCACCTGTGAATAAGTGTATCCTAATTATTCCTCACATGGCATAAAACACGGAGTGATCTGACAATACGATGAAATGTGCTCTAAACTCACCGGCAAAACAATGATAGTCAGTTATGAAATCCAACAGCCGATCATCCGTACTATCAGCAATGTAAACAAGATTACTTCGTTGGGAAACTTGTACATGATTGTTAGCTACTAAAGCCTCAATCGCCTCATCGTAAAGTACACGAGCTTCTTCATCCTCAAGTTGCTTACTTGGTTTAAACAGATAGTCGCAGTAGCTACCTCCTGGCGGACCCATGTAAACAACGTCTAGCCAACAAAGAAGAAAATAATGTCCTTAGAACCATCAAAATTTAATGCATGTTACTTGGAACATATTGGAGCACTTGCTCCTTGTAAACTGGCCAGTGCTTGCATCCATAAAATTCCAGTAAAGACCACTGGGCTTTGTAGCGTCTCTCAAGACATTTCGAATAGCTATCACTTTATCTGCGTATATTCGATTGCCGGTCCTTTCGGAAAGGTACATAAACTCCAGATGCAAGCCACCTAGTTCTCCAAGTATAACTTCATTGTTGCCGTCAGATTGCATGAATGTGTGATGGAAAAGAAACATGTCGATTTCCATTGAGACTTTCTTAATAATAAATTATAAAATGAAAATGATGTATGATTACTTAATGGCTAATTGAATCTACTCCCGAGCTAATGTCGACAGGGCGGTGAGGAAGACCAGAACGAGTATCGAAGGCTGGAAGGAGTAGGTCAGCCACCTCCCGTGCCTTTGGGAGGAAAGATGTATCACTCAATAATTGTTGCACCAATTGGAAGATCACTAAAGATTCCCCCACCTTGGCCGATACGATTTACGGGATTTAGCTCGTTCTCTCCCCATGCATTCTGGGCATATTCGGCAAAGGCGCCAATCATCATCTGGCGTTTTTAAAATGAGAAATTCAGATTAAATTGGGCCAATATAATATTAACACATAACAATCAATAAAAAACTGTCAAGGTGATGATTGGAAATATTGGAGTTTTGGGGGAAATGAATCTATATTTGGAGCTTTGTAATGATAATAGTTGAGCTCACCTGCATTACTAAATTCCTTAAGGTACGGATGTGCCGATTAGGATCCGCACCACCTTTTGTGATTAAGATCTTCACGTCATTTGTCTCGTCAAGTGGGACCACATCCGTTTTCATGATGGCCACACAATTGTATACGGAAAGTATGGATGATTTTCATGTTGCTGGAAATCTAAATGGATCCTGCAACTTTTTCAAGATTCATGTTGACTACCGATAATAAAGATTGACACTGCTCGATCCAACATTCAATTACTCATGTTGTACCATTTAAAAAATTAGTTCAGCCATCAGCAAGAAATACAAGTATTTTTTCTCGTTCCACCCACAAAAAATGAAACAGTCACGTGCATGATCCCAATTCCGTTTTCAGCTCATGCTGACACATAAAAGCTGGTATTTTTGTGACTCTGAGCAATAAATTCGCACTTATGCGGCTCAATACGCATATGGTACACAAAGAGATTGTAGTTTGTGGCCAGTTGGCATATAAATGTTACAAAACAATTTATCTTATCATCATGTTTTTTTCTTTGCAATGTATACTGAACTGGTATGATTTCTCTCATGTCAATCATTGCTTGTTATCACCTTGGCATTCCCTATATTGGAATATGCAATTGGAGCGTTGTTTATGGTGAGTCTCTCAGCTGTGCGTTTATGCCGTGTTTAATATTGTGTAAGGAAAATAAATAGTGAATCACACGGAAAATTTAATAGCTACTCAAAAAATAATCATTAGTTACTCCGTAAATAATTATGTCAACCTCACAATCCAGTTTCCGTTCCAAGTATGCGAAACTGGCCACGGAAGAGTCGGACGCATTATTAGAAAACGAGTTGATTGCGTCACAAGAGGAGGAAAGTGATTGTCATGGTGATCACGATTGGGATATTTCCGAGAAAGATAATCAAGTTATAGTTCCCGCACCGCAATGGAAAGCGGGATATCTGGAAGGTAAATTTGTGCATCAGGGACCCGTTTGTATAGTCATTTTATTAGAAAACTTATGTACACTTATATATTATATTCATATGATATTCTCTCTTAGAACCTTAAATATTCTGCGCTGGACTGGTATTGTACTACTGGTGGTATCAATCGTTATTCTAAAGTACCTGGTACGGACTGGCGAGACATCAGAATATAATGACGACGGTTATAGGAGCTATAATACCGACCTTCAATTTTGGGGTATGCGTAATTAATTGGAATTCCATGAATATATCTGATATTGTTTAGTTCACTTTTAATTCAATTCCAAACATTCTTGTTGTAATCGATAGAACGTGACATGGTTAGTTGGATGAATACATCTGTTGATCCCTGTGACAACTTTTACCAGTTTGCTTGCCAAGGCTGGCAAAAGACGAATACTCGTTCATGGTACATACCAGCCAAGAGCATGTTTGGCAAGGATTTGGGAATACGGAGACTGGATATCATGACAGGTATTTGGTCACATGCTTATAATATGTTGCATTTTGTAAGCATAACAATAATCTAATGCTATTCACCATTTGTGATTCCGCTAAATATTAATTATTAGAAATTTTAGAGGAGCCTGAGGAACCGGGAAATGTATACCCGCATGCATTCAATCAGGCCAAAGACTTTTATAGGAAATGTATGAACCTCAACACATCTACCAAAGCGTACAATGCCGAGTACCAGAAAATGTGGGATCTTTTGGAAGAGTACGGTGGATGGCCAATGTTGTACAAGCCAGGAACTTGGGACAGTTCCTCTTTTGACTGGGTCAAGTCAGTGGTGGACTTACAAAGACTTTTTGACAAATCAGTAATTTTTCACTTTGGCGTGGAGGGAAGCACTATGTACCTTACTCGTCCCCTTATCAATAAAGGGGTATTTAAAATTCGCAATGGAGAAAATGATTACGAGTTACCACGTCTTATCGCGCGCATTAAAGACATAGCCACTAAACTTCTGAATGCTCAGGGGGTAACGGAAATTGAGGAGGCGGACCTGGAGAAAAATGCTAGACGAATCATTAATGTTCAAGAAATTATATACGACTATCTGGAAAATGGCTACATGACGTCGAAGGCCATGCAGGACATCCTTCTGGCGGAGAAAGAAATTGAAGAGGTAACTCGGCCATGCGAGTCAAGAATTTTGGATGTATTTTTTCAACTTGAAATTCATGAAAAGAACCCATCTTTCACGTTTTAGATACTAAATGCATTTCCTTCTGCAGTTCCAGGTTGACGTTAAGCATATCGCAGACATTGTTTCTACACACAAGCCTAGAAATATTACTCATGTCCAGGTCAGTGACAGCTTCAAAGGAGATCTGTCAATGATCATATCTCGTATAAAGCCGGAGGCCTTGGCAAACTTTCTCCAGTTTCATATGGCGTATCAGATATGGCTAATGTTGGCATGGAAGTATGATGAATTTGAGGGTGGATCCATAGATGACAATTTTATATCTTGGGACATACCTAGACACTCAGCTTGTACAATGAGAGTGTACCAATCTTTCAAGTACAGTTTACTTCAAGCGTACGTGAAAAAGAAATATCCAACCGAGTCCAGCTCCACGGATGACTTAAACGAGGTACAGAAATCAAGCAAAGTAAAATTAAAAGTGATATGGGAATTTAAATAGTACATATATGAAATTTTAATACAATAGATTGGTAGGATGTTTCAAGATGAGGTACGGTCACTAGAAAGTATAGCATCTGCCACTGAATACAACCCTGATGTACTCGCTGATTTGCTCAACTTTGACCTTTGTATTTGGTTCCCATATTGGGTGTACGATGATGCCAAGGTGCAGAAGCAATATGATAAGGCGAGTTAAGATAAATGCTCACTTGACCATATACAAAAATGTTGGGATGTTTTAATACTGCTTTGTAATCGTACAGCTGGTTTTAGGACAATCAACATTTCTGGAGCAAGCCATTGCCATACGAGACTGGGACATTGACAGCGGATATGGGCGGTTTAGCGTATCACCACCGACACCGGAATGGTGAGCTTGTACGCCAGTACAAACTTGTGAAAGAAAGTTAAAGTTCATTTCCGGAAACAATTTTATTTAAACTAATTTTTATTTGTAGCAAGTGGTACCATTCAGTCGGTCAGGACCACCCACTAAATGACCGGAGCGAAAGGAGAGACCGTCCGTAAATTTGTACGTATTCCTACCTAATGACATATTCAGTTTAGTTTTTTATAATTTGCTATTTGGGAGTACTTTACAACTGCCCGCATTCTGAGCATTGTAAATTTACAGATTTCCCATCCGAATTTATCCAGTATCCATTTTTCAACTACGGGCTTCCTAGGTATGACAATAATCGTATTTGGTGACGTAAAAATTATCCATTCTTAAATGGAAATTTATCTGAGTTAATCCACAATGGGATTATTTATTTACAGTGTACTAAATTGCGCCAGGCTGGGAGCCATATTGGGTCATGAGATATCTACTCAACTTGTTGTCCGATGTAATATTACATTGCATGTATAGTTTCCTAATGTTATCATCACTTAGCAATGAGTATGACAGCTGTCATTTAAGTTGCATTTTGTAGATAGTATCCGATACGCCGGATTGTTATCAAATGCGGAGTGTTCGGCCCAGGAATGTAACGGTTATCGTCCCGATCAATCATGGGGAGAGGAGGATGACTGGATGAACGAGTACAAGAAAGGTTGGGAAAACATTGTTGACAATGTTGGTTTGCTGCTGGTCTACAAGGCTTATAAAACTACGTCACCGGGTATCAGTTCGAGCACGTCATTAGCTCAAAATATCTTACAAAGTTTGCTACCTGTTCGATTGTTACCGGCGTCCACGCAAATTAGTATATACACAAATGAGCAGTTATTTTTTCTCGGGTTTACACAGGTTAGCAATCACAATATTTTTGTATTATGCTTAACATTATATTTCCAAAAACTCAATGTGTTGGAATATCACTTCTGCTCTTCAACAGAACTATTGCACATCCCGTGAAATATTGTACGATGAGTCGTTTGCGTGTGCGCTAATCAATACCTTGAAATACTCAAAGGATTTTGCTGACGTGTGGAATTGCCCCATAGGATCTGAGATGAATCCGATTTCCAGAGAAGACGACACATGTGGCAAATATTGAGGGGACTATAATGAACTGTAAATGATAAACAAGTATCCGTATATTTATCTACTTCCAATCGCACAAATATCCAAGCGTGTCATGAAACTATTTTACTTTCTTAAAACGTATTTAACATATGAAAAAATACTTAGATTATATACATGTGATTATAAAAACTGTAATTTTTTTTAGTGATACACTTAAACAAGTTATTCAGAAGTTTACGTCAGTCAACTATTATCACTCGTTTTTCCATAGAAAGTAGAATTTGAATTCCTGCATGCAACGTAGCTCTTTAGACATCAACCCATTTTCAGTCAGTGAACTTTGGAAAGCTACAACGTAAATACACTCTAAATTTAGCAGTGCTTTCAAAGCATACGACTACGACATGCAGTTCACTGATCGTAAGTGTCAATGATAACTATTTCTGTGTCACCGATATTCAAGCTG
This sequence comes from Sinella curviseta, assembly GCA_004115045.4. Classification (NCBI taxonomy): domain Eukaryota; kingdom Metazoa; phylum Arthropoda; class Collembola; order Entomobryomorpha; family Entomobryidae; genus Sinella; species Sinella curviseta. Next base: position 7,064,016 of record CM023200.3, on the reverse strand, counting down.
GAGTGAAGCGATCTATACTTAAATTCTGAACAAACTGATGGATCGACAGTATTCCAAGTAACCATAGTTCGAATTGCGTCTGCGAATGCAATTAGAACTGTTCAGGATGACAGAGACACATCAATTAATATATATATATGATTTAACGACTTTGATTGAATGAAATGATTTGACTTGAAACCTAAGAGCTGGTAAAGAAAGGAATACGGGTCCAGTGTTATATTTCGTTAGGTTGATTTGTGGTTTAAATAGCATTTATTTTTTATCTTACTTCAGCTACGTTCTATGTCAACAAAATAATTTACATAACCATCCGATTCCTCCAAATAACTATTACCATTTTTCTAAGGATTACATCCAAGTATAAAAAATTCGGTGGATTGGACATAGGGATGTGTTGGAAAATACGTCAGTAGAAAATAAGTCGTAGTAACGAACGCTCCCAATGATGGTTATGTTATTTCCATTACCGCCTTTTACCACACCAACGGCAGCATAATATGCATCATTATTACGATCCCTGCCAACAGCTACATAAAAGTTACGTGAGTTTTCATCCTTTTTATCAAGAAGACGATATCCCACGTCAGATGTTTTAGAGTCATGAGCTACAGTGTTGGGACCTTTTACCAGACCGAATAGCTGAAAGTTTTTGCTAACCACAACGGCTTATTCGGCATAGCCAGGGCCAAACATTTTGCAGCTTTTAGAGGAGTGTTCGAATTGTCCGACGGATATATCCGCGTGAGCGTAACCTCGACATACATAAACGGGTTCAATGTCACCTTCCGCCGTTCCAAAATTTACCAGCAAATCCGCTAACTGTGAATCGGACAATGTGTCAATATTGTACCACCTGTGGCTGTGGCAACCCCCACAGTTATAGTACTCGCTAATCTTATCCGCATCTAGAACGGTGAGGCCCTTTTTATTCACCTGTCTTCAACATATTCTGTACCGTGTCATTGTAGGCTTCCCAGCGCAATCACTGCAATCATAATGCATCTGACTATAATAGTCATAAATGTGTCCTCTTGGATCACCATCAATATCAGCCGGCTTGTTTGCTGGATTCGGGCATTGGCTGAAGTCAAGATATAGGTTGCGGTCCGGGCATTCCTGCTCGTGGCCACGGCAAAGTGCATGTGCGATTTCATGAATCCATATTGATATATACGAGCAAACGCTTGCCACCTAGACAAATTGTGGAATAGCATTGTAGCACACAACGCCGTTGCCGCATCTTGTTGTGTTAAAATTAACTCTTGCTTGGATGTATCCTTTGTCATCTGACGTCTTTGGTTCGAACCTTAAGCAAGTGTGACGATGAAAGTGGTCAATTGCTTCCAGAAATCTCGTACGATCGAATTCTCGCATGGATGCCGTTATTTCGTAAGGAACACGCCCATTTGGCCATAGTCCACCATTCAAAAGTCCGCTACATGGACAATACACAATTAGAATTAATTATGGTTACGAGGAAACAAATATAATTGCGCTACTGAAATGTTTATTTTCCTAATAATATGTCCTCGTCGGCACCGCATTCCTGGATATCCGGCGGAATCGAGTTTCCTGTGACCACAACCGCTAACACAAAATGTACGAATTGCTGCATCGTAATCCAAAATCCCGATAATCGGCTCGAATCTTGAATATAAACCATCCGTAGAAACTGAAACGAAGTAAACAGGTTATTCATATAAGTTAGAGGTAATGACTAATGACGACCATCTATCCATGTGTTATATTGTGAATGGCGTGACGTACACTAGATATAAAACTTAATCCATTTCCTCACAAAGACGTCTTCGCTGAGTTTAATGATGACAATTATCTGCGAAGAAAATATTGTTGCACGTCAACAAAAGTAACGTATACCACTATTTATTAAACCATGTCTGTTTTGTTTTTCGCACTTCCCAACATCATCATCACCATCAAATGTGCAGACATGTAAGTTTATATGTCTCCTACCAGTTTCTCCGGATGCCAGCCGCATCCGCGTGGTTTTTCCATGCTTGTCTACATTATGCATCGTGTCGTATCTGACTTGGTACAAGGCCAGATCAGTTGCCATTAGTCCTCTGACATATGGTGTTTTAAGAATTTTTTGTTCTGCGTCAACTGCACTAACTAGGAAACTGCCCGAGGTGAAGTTCGCAGATTTAAATGAAAAGCATGATTTTACACAATCGAATACGCTGATCACATTTCTGCTGTTCGTTTTCTTGTAAAAAATCAAATTTTAAATTTGGTCATTTAAATATACGTGTTTTCAAAACTTAGTAATTGATTTTTGTAATGCACTGATTTATGCCTATATTAAGGTGCAGAATTCAAATTTGAGGTCAAGTTTGAGCCAGCTTTCAACCGCAACAGCTGGATTTTGAGCGTCGATTTTATCGCATACACAAATGAACGTCAGATTCAAATTCTACGGCTTCAATTTGGTATAAACACATACCATTTGTCCCATGTTAACAGAAATCAGAAATGACAAAAACACCTTTCAGCGTTCGCTTGTAAGTTTAAAAAATACTAATCACGAATTCGTAATCAGCGCAATCGATTTGTTATAAAAACGTATCTCATGCAGCAATACGCAGACTTCACCTGCAATAGTTCCCTAGTAAGACGATGGACTTCCCTCAGGTTGAATACTTTGTTGAATACTTCAGGTTCACCGAGGACTAAATTGGGGAACACGGCCACTCCGTTGCCAGTGTGCATTTTCTAAGCAATTACAGTTTTGCGGTAAATTTCAGAGGCAACTGATACTTGTCAAACCCTACACTGCTTAAAGCGTCTACGTAAATACGAAGCTCATTGTCCAAATAACACAATGCTTCCGGTGCAGTGACTGGTAACATGCTCATTGTTTGTTTGTTTGTTTGTGGATAAAGTAGATACACATGTGCTAAAATTCGGGTGACAGAGTAAAAATGGCAACACATCAAAGCGCTATTAGTATATCTGAGTACACGACGGCATCAATACGGGCTATTAGAAATCCGGTGGCCTATACAGTGCAGCAATACGGGTCCATTTCCATAAAATGCATATTATGAATATAACCTGCTTTGGAGGCAGTGTTTCTTTAGAGATAGTGTCATTGTTGCTTCTATGACGGAATGAATGTCAACAGTGGCAGCGACACGCCTGAACATGAACTGTTTTCTTTCGAATTTACGGCGACAGAAAATTTGAAATCAATTGTTACATCAATCCATTATATACACAACGTGTGTAACCTGAACATTGGCAAGCATTCGGAAATCAAGGAGACTGTTTATTGTGTAAAAATATCCAACATAATGAAATTCAATTATGCGATTGAAAGTTTGATTTGATTTCGTACATGTACCATACTTTGTAGACATTAACTCATTTAAATCAGTGAACGTTGGAGTGCTACCACAACAGTTACAACATAAATGTACTCTAAATTGAGCAGTACTCTCAAAATATACATGATTGCTCGATGCAGTACACTGGTTGTAAATTTCAATTACAACTATTTCTGCGTCACCGGTTTTCAAGCTGGAGCTAATATTTTCATGATGCTGGGATAAATTAGAAGATGGGTTCTGCATTATCCTTCGATGATGCTAAATTGTTGTTCAAATTATACTTTTATTTGAAACATTTTATGTGAGTTATGTTCC